>JAJPUD010000739.1:502250-586345 GCA_023553655.1 Myrmecobius fasciatus | reverse complement strand
ATATGAAAAGTTGCTCCAAATCACTATTGATCGGAGAGATGCAAATTAAGACAACTCTGAGATACCACTACACACCTGTCAGATTGGCTAAAATGACAGGAAAAGATAACGATGAATGTTGGAGGGGATGTGGGAGGGCGGGGACACTAATACATTGTTGGTGTAACTGTGAACGGATCCAACCATTCTGGAGAGCAATTTGGAGCTATGCTCAAAAAGTTGTCAAACTGTGCATACCCTTTGACCCAGCAGAGTTTCTACTGGGCCTGTATCCCAAAGAGATCTTAGAGGAGGGAAAGGGACCCACATGTGCAAGAATGTTTGTGGCAGCCCTTTTTGTAGTGGCTAGAAACTGGAAACTGAAGGGATGCCCATCAATTGGAGAGTGGCTGAATAAATTATGGTATATGAACGTTATGGAATATTATTGTTCTGTAAGAAACGACCAGCAGGACGATTTCAGAGAGGCCTGGAGAGACTTGCATGAACTGATGCTGAGTGAAACGAGCAGAACCAGGAGATCATCATGCACAGCAACAACAGTATTACATGATGATCAATCCTGATGGACATGGCTCTCTGCAATAAAGAATTGTCTCAAACCAGTTCCAGTTGTTCACTGAAGAAAACCATATACACCCAGAAAGAGGGACATGAAATATGGACCACAACGTAACATTTTCATGATCTCTATTGACATTTGCTTGCATTGTGTTGCCTTTCTCTGATTCTTTTTTTTTTCTTGTAGATAGGATTTTTCTTGCATAACTTCTCAAGCATTTCAACATTATTAACATGTAGTGGACTTCCTGCCATCTGGGGGAGGGGAGGGGACTGGGGGTAAAATTTGTATTGGAAAGCTTTGTAAAGATCAAGGTTGGGGAACTACCCATACATATGTTATACAAATAAAAAGCTTAAAAAAAAGAATTTCCAATTTGGTATTTAATTGAGGGTTTTTAATTTGTTCTTTTACTAGTTTTTTAATAATAAGCCCAGTTCATTGATGTTTTCTTTCTCTATTTTATGCAAGTAAGCATCTAGAGATATGAAATTGCCCCTTATAACCGCTTTGGCCGTATCCCACAAATTTTGGTATGTTGTCTCCTTATTGTCATTCCCCTGGATGAAATTATCGATTGTGTCTATGATTTGCTCTTTCACCCATTCATTCTTCAGGATTAGATTATTTAATTTCCAATTAACTTTTAGTTTATTTTCTCCTGGCCTTATATTGCATGGGATTTTTATTGCATCATGATCTGGAAAAAGATGCATTTACTATTTCTGCCTTTCTGCATTTGATTTTGAGGTTTTCATGCCCTAATACATGGTCAATTTTTGTTTAGGTTCCATGGACTGCTGAGAAAAAAGCAAACTCCCTACTGTCTCCATTCAACTTTCTCCATAAATCTATCATACCTAACTTTTCTAACAATTGGTTTATCTCCCTAGTTTCTTTCTTGTTTATTTTGTGGTTTGATTTATCTAATTCTGAGAGAGCAAGGTTGAGATCCCCCACTAGTATAGTTTGGTTATCTATTTTTTGTTGCATCTCTCTTAATTTCTCCCCTAGGAATTTGGATGCTATTGCACTTGGTGCGTACATATTTAGTATTGATATTGCTACATTATCTATGGTACCCTTTAATAAAATATAGTTTCTGGGACACTGATATATTGTTGGTGGAACTGTGAATGGATCCAACCATTCTGGAGAGCAATTTGGAACTATGCTCAAAAAGTTATGAAACTATGCATACCATTTGACCCAGCAGTGTTTCTACTGGGCCTATATCCCAAAGAGATTTTAAAAGAGGGAAAGGGACCCACATGTGCAAAAATGTTTGTGGCAGCCCTTTTTGTAGTGGCAAGAAACTGGAAATTGAAAGGATGCCCATCAATTGGAGAATGACTGAATAAATTATGGTATATGAATGTAATGGAATATTATTGCTCTGTAAGAAACGACCAACAGGAGGATTTCAGAGAGGCTTGGAGAGACTTGCATGAACTGATGCTGAGTGGAATCAGCAGAACCAGGAGAACATTATACACAGCAACAAGACTATACGATGATCAATTCTGATGGACATGGTTCTCTTCAACAATGATGTGATTCAAACCAGTTCCTATTGTTCAGCGATGAAGATAGTCATATACATCTAGAGAGAGGCCTGTGGGAACTGAGTGCGGACCACAACACAGCATTTTAACACTTTCTGTGAATATTTCCATGCATTTTGTTTTCCTTCTTAGGTTGTTTTTTCTTCTTCTCTTTCTAGATCTGATGTTTCTTATGCAGTAAGATAACTGTATAGATATCTATACATGTATTGTATTTGTCATATAATTTATCCTATTTAGCATGTATTAGATTACCTGTCATCTAGGGGTGGGGGTGAGGGGAAGGAGGGGAAAAGCTTGGGAAAAAAAAGTTTTTGCAAAGGTCAATGTAGAAAAATCACTCATATGTTTTGTAAATAAAAAGCTTTATTTAAAAAAAATAAAAAATAAAATAAAATATAGTTTCCTTCCTTATCTCTTTTGATTAGATCTATCTTGGCTTTTACTTGATCTGAAATAAGGATTGAGTCTAACATAATTAACATGTAGTGGATATTCTGCCATCTAGGGGAGGGGTGGGGAGTAGGGGGGAAAAATTTGTAACAGAAAGCTTTGTAAGGGTTAATGTTTAGGAATTACCCATACATATGTTTTGCAAATAAAAAGTATTAATAAAATAAAATTTAAAAAAACTGGAAGACAGTAATGTTCATCGATAGGGAGTGTTCCCTGCAGAGGGGTTCCATACATCAATGAAATCGCAAGGCCCACTCCAAAAACAAACAAATCTCTAAAACTTGAGCTAAATACAGAGGGATGGATAAGATGACCTATCTTTGTTGTTTTTCAGCCACTTCTGGAGTGTCTGACTGACCATGACCCCATTTGGGATTTTCTTGGCAGGGATACTATAGTGATTTGTCATTTCTTTCTCCAGCTCATTTTACAGATGAGGAAACTAAGGCAAACCAAGTTAAGTGACTTGCTCAGGGTCACATAGCTAGTAAGCATCTGAGGGCAGATTTGAACTCAGGTACTTCTGATTTCAGGCCTAGCCCATGACCTATTTAAGCCCCTTCCAGTTGAAAGACGTTATGATTCTCAAAGATGCTGAAAGGGGGGAAATGCCTGTTTGCCTTTAAATGGTGCCATTTTATCCCACTTTTTTTGTTTTACATTTTCCACTCAAGAAGAGATATGAATCATGATAAGCATTGGGGATATTTATTGCCATATCAATATTTAATATCTCTGGGGAGGTGATATCAGCAAAATTATCTCTGCTCATACATCCATGCAGGTGGACAGCTAGATCTCTCAGACCTGAAAAATAAATGTCCTTCCAGGCCCCTGGAGGGATTATAGCAAGAAAACATGAACACCAAAGGAAGGAGGGGGCATCCCATTGAATGTGTAGTGTGTCAGAAAGTGTATCGACCTTTGGAATCAGAAGTCCTGCGTTCAAACTGAACCTTGTCATTTACTAGCTGTCTGACCTTGGCAAATTATTTAGGCTCACTGATTTATTGATTGATTAATTTTTCCTAGATGTAGAGCTGGAAAGATTTAGTTTTTAGTTCTTAAATTTAAGCTTAAAAGTCCAACCTCTCCCCACCCCATTCTGTAGATGAGGAGACCTCAGTCTACACATCTATAAAATGGGGATTGTGGAATAACAGCTCCAGAATTGTAAAAGATCTTAGAGACTATATCCTCCAACCACCTCATTTTACAGATAAGGAGAGGGAAACCTCAGTCTGCTTATCTTTAAAATGGGGATTGTGGGATGATAATTCTGAAGGACCTTGGAGACCACGTCCTCCAATCACTTAATTTTATAGCTGAGTCTTATCTGAGCAACTCTATAGTACAATGGCTAGGACACTGAAACTGAGATCAGAAGGACTTGATTTCAAATTCTTCCTCAGATTCTTACTACTTGTGTGACCTTAAGCCGTGGGAATCTTATATAAAAAGAGTACTTAATTTTGCTTTACATGCTCACTAGCTACATGGTCCTTGTCATTTTTACCACCTCCTTGCCTCAGATTCAGGACAATGAACTGTTAGATTCTTTTGGCAGGTAAGAAGACAGACACTTCAGTGGGGTGATACTTCCTATACTATCTGTAATTGGGCTGTTACCAAGAAATCACTCCATAACCTTTACCATCTTCTGGAAAGAACGAGATTGTGATGTCTATTCACTGATCCCAGGGGAGGTAATTGGCTCACTCTGGAGAAATGGTTCATGTGATCGTTGAGTCTGTCCAAGCTGGTTCCAAGTCTGTCAGGGATGTGTCGGTGTTTGATATATCCCTAAATGCTTGATTCTGAAGGCCTTGGCTGCCCTTGAATTTTCAAGGTCTGACATAAGTAGCCAGTGGTAATTCAGGGCTAATGACAAGCTATAAAGCACAACATCTGATTGTAGGATATGGTGTCAGGAAGGCATGAGTTCAGATCCTGCCTTACAAGAGTCACTACCTCAGTTTCCTCATCTGTCAAATAAGGAGGTTGGATTCCATGGCTTTTAAAATCTTTCCCAACTTCATACCTATGATCTTATATGGCCCCCCTTCTCAACATTCAGACAACAACCACGCTAATTCAATCCCTTAACATCTATCACCTGAGTTATTGAAGTAGCCTTCTAATTGGTCTTCTGAGATCCAGACTCTCCCTTCTCCATTCCATACTCTACACAGCTGACAACTTGATAATCCTAAAACATGGGTCTGTCCGTGTCACTCTCCTTCTCAGGAGGCTTCAATGACTCCCTACTACCTCTGGATTAAAATGCAAACCTCTCATTTGACATTTAAAATCCTTCACAATCTAGCTCCCATCCATCTCTCCAGGGTGATTGCAAATAACCTTCCCCTTCTACACTCCACATTTTAGTCATATCAGCCTACATGCTGTTCCCTATGCATGATGATCCATCTCCCATTTCTGTAGCTTTGGTAAGAATATTTCCCATGGCTGGAAGGTTCTCCCTCCTCAGCTCCAACCTGTTTGGAATGCCTTACTTCCCTTTTAGGCTCAATGAAGTCAGGACTGACAATCTGTAAGCATTATATGATGTAAAAGGGAGAACATTGGAATGGGACTGAGAATATGGGTTCATTATCCAACCATTCTGGAGAGCAATTTGGAACTCTGCTCAAAAAGTTATCAAACTGTGCATACTCTTTGACCCAGCAGTGTTTCTATTGGGCTTATATCCCAAAGAGATTTTAAAGGAGGGAAAGGGACCCACATGTGCAAGAATGTTTGTGGCAGCCCTTTTTGAAGTGGCTAGAAACTTGAAACTGAATGGATGCCCATCAGTTAGAGAATGGCTGAATAAATTATGGTATATGAATGTTATATTATTGTTCTGTAAGAAATGACCAGCAGGATGATTTCAGAAAGGCCTGGAGAGACTTGCATAAACTGATGCTGAGTGAAGTGAGCAGAACCAGGAGATCATTATACACGGCAACAAGATTATACAATGATCAATTCTGATGGACATGGCTCTCTTCAACAATGAGATGATTCAAACCAGTTCCAATTCTTCAGTGATGAAGAAAGCCATATACACCCAGAGAGAGGCTTGTGGGAACTGAGTGTGGACCACAACATAGCATTTTCACACTTTCTGTTGTTGTTTGCTTGCATTTCGTTTTCTTTCTCAGGTTTTTTTCTTCTTCCTTCTTGATCTGATTTTTCTTGTGCAGCAAGATAACAGTATAAATATGTATACATATATTGGATTTAACATATTTAACATGTATCGGACTACCTGCCGTCTAAGGGAGGGGATGGGGGGAAGGAAGGGAAAATTTAGAACAGAAGGTTTTGCAAGGGTCAGTGTTGAAAAATTACCCATGCAACTTTGGCAAAGTTGCAGGATTCAAAATTAATCCACATAAATCATCAGCGTTTTTATATATTACCAACAAAGCTCAGCAGCAGGAGATACAAAAAGAAATTCCATTCCAAATAGCAGATGATAGGATAAAATATTTGGGAATCTATCTGCCAAGGAAAAGTCAGAAACTATATGAACTAAATTACAAAACACTTTCCACACAAATAAAATCAGACCTAATCAATTGGAAAAATATTAAGTGCTCATGGGTAGGCAGAGCAAACATAATAAAAATGACAATACTACCCAAACTAATCTACTTATTTAGTGCCATACCAATCAAATTCCCAAGAAATTATTTTACAGATCTAGAAAAAATAGTAGCAAAGTTCATTTGGAAGAACAAAAGGTCAAGGATTTCAAGGGGATTAATGAAAAAAAAGGCAGATGAAGGTGGCCTTGCTGTACCAGATCTAAAACTATATTATAAAGCAGTGGTCATCAAAACCGTTTGGTACTGGATAAGAAATAGAGCAGTTGATCAGTGGCACAGGATAGGTTATCAGGACAACCTAGGCATTAACCTTAACAATCTAGTGTTCGATAAACCCAAAGAACACAGCTTTTGGGATAAATACTCTCTATTTGGCAAAAACTGCTGGGAAAATTGGAAACTAGTGTGGAAGAAATTAGGGCTTGACCCATACCTAACACCACATACCAAGATAAGATCTAAATGGGTTCATGATCTAGATATAAAGAGGGACTTTGTAAGCAAGTTAGAGGAACATAATATAGTTTATCTCTCAGACCTATGGAGATGGAACAAATTTATGTCCAAAGAAGACTTGGAACTCCTAATTGAACACCAGATGGATAATTTTGACTATAGTAAGTTAAAAAGTTTCTGTACAAACAAAACAAATGCAGGCAAGATTAGGAGGGAAGCATCAAATTGGGAAATCATCTTTACATTTAATGGTTCTGATAAAGGCCTCATTTCTAAAATATATAGAGAATTGTCTCATATATATAAGAATTCAAGCCACTCTTCAATAGATAAGTGGTCAAGGGATATGAACAGACAATTTTCAGATGATGAAATTAAAACCATCTCTAGTCATATGAAAAGTTGCTCCAAATCACTATTGACCAGAGAAATGCAAATTAAGACAACTCTGAGGTACCACTACACACCTGTCAGATTGGCTAAAATGACAGGAAAAGATAACGATGAATGTTGGAGGGGATATGGGAAAACTGGGACACTAATACATTGTTGGTGGAACTGTGAATGGATCCAACCATTCTGGAGAGCAATTTGGAGCTATGCTCAAAAAGTTGTCAAACTGTTCATACCCTTTGACCCAGCAGTGTTTCTACTGGGCCTATATCCCAAAGAGATCTTACAGGAGGGAAGGGGACCCACATGTGCAAGAATGTTTGTGGCAGCCCTTTTTGTAGTGTCTAGAAACTGGAAACTGAAGGGATACCCATCAATTGGAGAGTGGCTGAATAAATTATGGTATATGAATGTTATGGAATATTATTGTTCTGTAGAAACGACCAGCAGGACGATTTCAGAGAGCCCTGGAGAGACTTGCATGAACTGATGCTGAGTGAAACGAGCAGAACCAGGAGATCATCATGCACAGCAACAACAGTATTACATGATGATCAATTCTGATGGACATGGCTCTCTGCAACAAAGAATTGTCTCAACCCAGTTCCAATTGTTCATGAAGAAAACCATATACACCCAGAGAGAGGGAAATGAAATATGGACCACAACGTAACATTTTCATGATCTCTAATGACATTTGCTTGCATTGTGTTGCCTTTCTCTGATTCTTTTTTTTTTCTTGTAGATAGGATTTTTCTTGCATAACTTCTCAACATGTAGTGGACTTCCTGCCATCTAGGGGAGGGGAGGGGACTGGGGGTAAAATTTGTATTGGAAAGCTTTGTAAAGATCAATGTTGGGGAACTACCCATACATATGTTATACAAATAAAAAGCTTAAAATTAAAAATTAAAAAAAAAGAAAAATTACCCATGCATATGTTTTGTGAATAAAAAGTTTTAATAAAAAAAAGAGAATATGGGTTCAAATCTTGACTCTGACTACCAACTTTGTGGTTGTTGGTGTTCCATCATTTCAGCTTCTCACCTTGTGACCCAATTTGGAGTTTGCTTGGCAAAGATACTGGGAGGGTTGGTCATTCCCTTCTCTAGTTCATTTTAGAGATGTAAAAACAGATAAGCAGTGTTGTGACTTGCCCAGGGTCACCCAGATAGTAAGTGTATGAGAACAGATTTCAACTCAGGAAGGTGAGTCTTCCTGACTCCAACCTCAGCATTCTAGACACTACAGCACCTAACTTCGCTGACTACTAACTATCTACTATCAGTAAATCATTTTGCCTCAGATTGGATATATGTAAAATGGAGATATTAGAAGTATTCACAAAGTGATTATAAAGCAAGTGCTTTGTAAATCTTAAAATGTTATAGAAATATAAGCTTTATTAAGGGTTTTCTGGGTTTGATGAACTATGTTAAGCACCGAGAAGACACAAAGGTTATTGGAAATGCAGACTCTAATCTCACGGGGCTTAAAAATCAAGGAGAGATAGGACCAGGTCTTCTCTAAACTCTCTCTTCCAGCTCTGTGGTTCTACAGCTCCTAAGTATGAAATCCAGGTACCTCCCTGTGGCTTTCACATGCCACACCAACCGTCCTCCCAACCAGGGCACTCATGCTCATTCTATTAGCAAAAATCAATCCCTCTCAGCTCATCTGCCCTGCGCAATAGACCCATCAATTAAGCAGTGTGCATTTATTAAACACCTACTGTATGCCAAATGACAGCTAACTAGTGAAGTAGATAGAGTGTCAGGCCTGCAGTTAGGAGGACTCATCTCCCTGAGTGTAAATCTGGCCTCACACACTTACTAGCTGTATGACCCTGGGCCAATCATTTAACCCTGTGTGCCTCAGTTTCCTCATCTGTAAAATGAGCTGAAGAATGAATGGAAAACCACTCTACTATCTTTTGCCAAGAAAATCCCAAATGGGATCATGAAAAGTTGGACATGACTGAAAATGATTAAACATCAACATTTCCCAGACACTGTAATGAGTGCTGGGATAAAAATAGAACAAGTCCCTTCCTTTAAGGAACTTGTATTCTATTGAGAAGGAGAAAATATGCATACTTGTGTGGGTGTGTGTGTGTAACATATATGTGTTTATATATACACATACACATATATAGATCTATATAGAAGTATGCATATAAACATATATGTACATGTGTTATGTCTATATATGAATGTATATATGCACATGGAAATGTCTACAAACCACATACAAAGAAGACACAGGATCACCTTGGATTAAAAGACACCAGCATCTGAAAGGACCATGAAAACTTCCTGTAGAAGGAAATATTTGAACCCTCTTAAAGGAAGCCAGGGACAAAAAAGAGAGAACGGAGAACATTCCAAAACTAGGGAATAGTGAGTGCAATCAAGCAATCACTCACCAAGTATTCATTAAGCATCTATTAGTTGCCAGGCATTGAGTAACTACACAGAATGAAACAGCATCTCCACAGAGTGAACTTACATTCTAATGAGGGGGATGACTCCTACTTACAAAAATATTTTCAGCATAAATGCTAATGTTCAGTCATATCTGAAACCCATTTGATGTTTTCTTGGCAGAGATGTCGAAGTGCTTTGCCTTTTCCTTCAGCAAATCATTTTACAGATAAGGAAACTGAGGCAAACAGAGTTAAGTGATTTGCCCAAGGTCACAAAGCTGGTCAGTATCTGAGGAAGGATTTGAACTCATGAAGATAAGTCTTTCTGAGACTAGAGTTACACATTATGCACTGTGCCATCCACCTGCCTCAATTTCAACAAAAATACAAAGTAAATAAGTAGTTATTTACTTTATTTATATTATTGATATATATATATATAAAATTTATATTAACTGCAAAGCAGTTAATTATGAGTGTCTGGAAGAAAGATAAAGGGGAACTATGAAAGGCTTCTTGCAGAAAAATAGAACCTGAGCTGTATCTTGAAAGAAGTGAGAAACTCTATGAGGTGGAGGTGAGGAGAAAGAGCATTCAAAGCACGGGGATGGAAAACAGAGAATCATATTTGAGACCCAGAAAGTAGGCCAATAGGACTGAGTACTAAAGTGTGTGAAAGACAGTAATGTGTAAGGACGCTGAAAAATGAGCACGGAACCATATTAGAAGAGTTTTTTTGAAAAATGGAATGTTCCATAAATTTTTTAGTTTTGCACAGAGGTTTGAGTTTGGGACCTTGGGTACATCACATTGGAAGGCTGCCAAACTCTTTCATAGTCTCAGTCAGTGTGGGGTTGTCTGAGGAATGGGTCCAAGTTCAGCACAGAAGGGTGTGATAATCCCATCCAAGAAATCTTAGGACTTCCCATGCTAATCATTTCAGCAAAGCATCTAAAGCTATCTCAGGGTATTGCTCATTAGCTGTGAAGAGCTGTCTAGGACAAAGGTTTGAGCTTTCTCCCTATGCATCAGATTTGGAGCTGAAGGGACCACAGAAGCCTTCTGGCCCAACCCTCTCATTTTATAATTGATGAAGCAGGGCCCCGAAGAGGTAAAATGACTTACATAAGGACATACAGTATATGTCAGAACCAGGATTCAGTCCCAGAGAGCTCAACTGCAAATCCAGTGTTCTTCCCCTGGCCTCTATAGACAGGGCTGTTGTAAAAAAAAATTCTAATTTAGAAATGGGGTAGACTAGACAGAGATTCTGCAATCCCCTCCAGTTCTGACCTTCTGCTATTTGGATTCAGTGACCATTTTCCTAATCCAGAACTGGGTCTCAGACTAAATTCAGGGCTTCATTTTTAGAGAGGGGGGAAACAGGGGAATTATGCTCTGAACCCAACCACATCCCCGCCACTGAGGAGCAGAGGAGGCAGCATCAAAGGAATCGGGCAATGTCAGAACTTCTCTTTCTCCTAGCAACCCGTGCTCAGCTCTGCTTTCGATCTGGGGGGGGACTGAATCAGAAGCACTTATTGGAAACAGCTGCTAAATATATACTCTCATATACCGGGGACTGAATCCCCCTCGCTGGTATTGCTAGCAACCATCATCTCGAGGCAGCAAATGGGGCTCTGGCTTCTACAAACCCCTCATGAGACAGTGAAAGAGACTCATGGCTCCTGACACAGCCAGCTCCCTTTCCAGGCTAGTAAGGGCCGAGGGGGATGGGCTAACCAGCACTTGCTCCAGATAAGAACCTTGGACAGCGCCCCTAACTGCTCAGAGGCTTTGCCTCTGGTATGGAAGGATCCCAGGGATCGAGGCTCATCCCTACCCACTCTCTGCTCAAAAAGAAATGGTTTTTCATCTTCCCATTGGTGTCTAATCCCCAAAAACCCCAAACTCAAGGAATATGTTCTATTGATGTTGGGTCAGAAGTAATCACAAGGCACTTTAGGGACCATTTTGTCTGACCACCTCCTTTTTCAGAGATGAGTGACTTAGGACCTGGAACCATAGGTTTAGAACTAGAAAGGCCCATAAAGCCCAGTCCCTTATGTGACTTGCCCAAGATGACATCTCTATTAAGTGGCAGAGCTGGGATTTGTCTCCTGATTCCAAAGCCAGTCTTCTTGCTAGGATTCAGCCTCCTCCCTCACATCCTTCCTCCCTGTGGTACCCCTCATATACTTCCATCTTCTTTTGTCATTCCAGGGATGGCAACACATACCCTTCCCCTGACCTTAGCCCCTTGCCCCCAACCTGTTTAGCATACTCACCTCCCATGCCTGAATGTGAGAGGCAGCTGGATATTCCTCCGCTGGCTAACTGCTGAGATCTAGATAAAGAAGATAGTGTGGTATAATGGAAAGCCCACTTACTCTGGAGAGAACCTGGTATCAAATCCTGCCTTTGATGCTTAGTGACTATGTGATCCATCTCACTTGGACTCAGTTATCTCATTTATAAAATGAGACTACTAAAATTATATACCCTAACCCTAAAAATCAAAACAAAAAGAAAACCTATAGCTCTAGTTTTGGTGTTACTAATAGCTAAGTAGAATAATAACAGTAGCTATGTTAACAGTATTAACTATAATGATTAGCATGAATTAGAGTAATAGTATTAGTTATAGCATTAGCTATAGTAATAGTATTAGCTATAATTATAGCTAATATTTGCATAGTACTTACAGTTTTGCTAAGAATTATCCATATATTATCTCATTTGATCCTCACCAAAACCTTTGGAAGTAGGTGCTATTTTTATCCCCATTTATAGATAGGGAAACTGAGGCAGACAGAAATAGTATGCTCAGGGTCACACAGCTAATAAGTGTCTGAGGCAAGATTTGAATTTAGGTTTCAATTGTTCTAGGCCCAGCACTATCAAATTGCTCAATATTATTATTGTTGCTGTTGTCATTACTCTTATTACTATTATTATTGATAGTGTTGTACCTGAAGTCAGAAAGAGCTATATTCATATCAAACTCTAGCTATATATCCATATGGACAGCTAGGTGGTGCTGCAGGGGATAGAGCTCAGAGCCTGGAGTCAGGAAGGCTATTCCCAAGTTCAAATCTGACTTCAAATACTTGGTAGCTATGTGATCCTGGGCAAGTCAATTAACCCTGTTGGCCTCCATTTCCTCATCTGTTAAAATAAACTGGAGGAGGAAATAACAAACCACTCTAGTATCTTTGCCAAGAAAACTCCAAATGGAGTCATGAAGAGTTAGATATGATTGAAATGAGTGAACAGCAACAAATGTGATCATATGTTGTCTATGATTCAAGCTGAATCTCTCTTTGAGTCAGTTTCTTTATCTATAAAATGGAACTACTTTTTATATCTTTTTTGGAGGGGGGTTGTTGTGTGACTCAAATGAGGTAATATGTGGGAAGTGCTTTGCAAATCTTATAATGCTATAGAAATGCCAGCTATTATTAATATAACTCTTACTTGATTCTCAGGGCTGTTGAAGAGGCTTCCTAAATTTTAGAATACTATGTAAATTTGAGTTATTATTGTTATTGTTGCTATTATTATTAATTTCCCCCAAAGCAGGCTAGACAAAGTGCTAGGATACAGTTTCCAGCCTAGAAATTACCCACATGCCTCTAAGTACATGCATGTACATCCACCATCCATATATACATATGAATACATGCATACCCACCTTTACCCACTTCTACATACCTCCTACACTGTCCCTCCCTCTTTTGTCTTCCCCATGATCACAAATTAGCAAAGGAAAATTGGACTTGAATTTGGAAGTCTGGATTCAAATTCTGGCTTGCTATTTTATAAATGGCTAAGTTACTTTTGTTCTCTGGACCTCAGTTTCCCCATCTGTCAAAGGATGAATTTGAACCAAATGATCTGTAAGACACTTTCATGTGCTAGTTCTAGAGTGTTCCGAAAGGCTTTTGCTTTTACCTATATCCCCAAGTCACGGCTTACTCCCTGGAAGAATCCTCCCTTTTCCTCTGTGTCCCCCCTCAGTTTCGATTTCATCTCTTCTTGTGTTTCACCAGCTGGATGAAGAGTAACCTATCACCCAGCAATCTCTTGGCTTTGAAGCCAGCAGCCCTCCAAGACAATGAGCCAGCTGATGAGCAGCAGGATTGGGTTAACTAACCTGACTGGTTAAAGCAACCTCCCCTCTCCCACACATATGTATATCCCCAAACTCCCTCTGGTGCCAGCACAGGTGTGAGGCGACTATCTACATGGGCCCAATCGAGGTATGCTTGTCCCCTGGGCCATCCGAAAGAATGAATAGCTCCTTTTCTTTTTCCTCTGTTCAAAAAATGTTGGCAGCCACCTGCTTAAGGTACCCCCCCCCATTCACACACACTCCCAGCCAAGCGTTCTCCTCTCAGTCCCATAAGAAAAGAGAACGTGAGACTTGGGGAGCCAGTGTCCACAAAGAAAGAATAATAGATGACAAAGCGTGCGAGACCAATGGATTCTGGGAGGGAAGAAACAGGCCTCAAACTCAGATGCTGATTTTTTTAGCAGCAATATCAGAAGCTGCTTCCTAAGCACTCTGCAAGCAAACCTTTGGGGGCCCTACATTTATAGCAGAACTAATGCTGCTGCTGCTATTGTTACTGTTACTCCTACTACTTCGAGGAGTGATACCATTACATTACTGCTACTATTACTATTACTACCATTGATGGTGCTTCTGCTACTACTGTTGTTACTGCTGCTACTACTATTGCTTCTGCGGCTGTTGTTGCTACTAATATTATTATTACTGCTACTGCTATTACTGTTTCTGCTACTGCTGCTGCTACTATTATTACTTTGGTTGCTACTGTTGCTACTGTTACTGCTGCTGGCCACTGCCATTGCTGCTACTGCTATTGCTGCTACAGCCAATGCTATTGTAGCTATTATAAGTCATAATAATAACAATACCATTAATAACAGCTGACACAGTGGAAAGACCACTGGACTTAAGCTGCTCTAGAGAACTGGGAGAACATTTATTAACACTTAGAATTTAATAGGTAACATTAATCAGCCAAATGCTACCAATCAGGGCTTGATTAGTTGTTTTATTGACTGTCTACACTTTTGAAAGTGATGAAGAAACTATTTATAATGAAGATCATACTTTAAAAATGTGCCATGAGTTTTTGAAGAGCCAGTTGTTAAACATTGACCAGGACATTGCTGCTTCTGGCTCTACTGGGTGTAATTCTTTCCATGTTCCAGAGTGAGAAAAACAAAGACCCAGAGACTTTTAGTGAATCAGCTGAGCTCCCCCAGTGGTAGATATGGGACTAGAATCTCTCTCAAAAATGTTTCCTTCTGTCCTGATCCAGACATGTGCTTCCTGTTGCATCACCCAGGGCACCTTTGTGTTTCAGTAGATAGAGCTCTGGGCCTGGAATCGGGAAGTTTAGATCCTGCCCCAAACAATTGCTAAGTGTGTGACCCTGGGCAGGTCATTGAATTCTATCTATCTCAGTTACATTATCTGTAAAATGAGAATAATAATAGCAACTAGATTCTAGGGTTGTTGTGAGGATCAAATGAGATTTTTGTAAAGCACTTAGCACAGGGCCTGACTTCCAGTAGGTGCCTAATAAATGTTTATTCCCTTCTCTTTTCCCCTAAACTCTTAGTATAGTGTCTGGCACATAGGAGACACTCAGTAAATACTTGCTTCTTTCCTTCCTTCCTCAGGACTTCTTCTTTGAATTATCAGAAATATCAGAAATAGCCTTTATTGGGGCAGCTAAGAGGCACAGTAACTAGATTACTGTCCCTGGAATCAGGAGGACCTGAATCCAAATCCAACCTCAGACACTTAACACTCACTAGAGTCACTGTATGACCCTAGGCAAGTCACATAACCCCAATTGCCTCACTTAATCCACCCTTCCCCCCTGGGGAAAAAAAAAAGAAATTGCCTTTATTGAATCCCAACTAATCCTGGTCTTTTCCTGGTTGTGAACCAGAGAGTGAATCCATTTCCATACTTGCCCAAGCTTTCCCTTCTCTCCTCTTTAAGGTCTTCTAATTCTAACTCTACAATATTTCATATGCTGCCCTTACTCTCCCATCACACCAGCACTGGAAAAGAGAAGAGAATCAATTAACCACCAAACATTTATTAAACACTTACTGTGTGCCGGGCACTCTGCTAAGACCTGGAAAGACAAAGAAAGGAGCAAACATGAGACTTATTCTCTTTTTTTTATTATTAAAGATTTTTTTATTTGCAAAACATATGCATTAGTAATTTTTCAACATTGACCCTTGCAAAGCCTTCTGTTCCAAATTTTTCCCTCCTTCCTCCCACCCCCTCCCCTAGATGGCAGGTAGTCTAATACATGTTAATTATGTTAAAATACATGACAAATCAAATATATGTATACATATTTATACAATTATCTTGCTGTACAAGAAAAATCAAATCCATAAGAAAAAAAAAACCTTAGAAGGAAAACAAAATGCAAGCAAACAACAACAGAAAGCATGAAAATGTTATGTTGTGGTCCACATTCAGTTCCCACAGGCCTCTCCCTGGGTGTATGGCTTTCTTCATCACTGAACAATTGGAACTTATTTGAAACATCTCATTGTTGAAGAGAACCATGCCCATCAGAATTGATCATTGTATAGTCTTGTTGTTGCTGTGCATAATGATCTCCTGGTTCTGTTCATTTCACTTAGCATCAGCTCCTGTAAGTCTCTCCAGGCCTCTCTGAAATTATCCTGCTGGTCTTTTCTTACAGAATAATAATATTACATAACATTCATATGCCATAATTTATTCATTCAGCCTTTCCCCAACTGATTTTCTAGCCACTATAAAAAGGGCTGCCTCAAACATTTTTTTTTTTTGCTCACATGGGTCCCTTTCTCTTCTTTATAATCTCTTTGCGATATAGTTCCAGTAGAAACACTGCTGGGTCAAAGGGTATGCACAGTTTGATAACTTTTTGAGCAGAGTTCCAAATTGCTCTCCAGAATGGTTGAATCCGTTCACAATTCCACCAACAATGTATCAGTGTCCCAGTTTTCCCACATCCCCTTCAACATTCTTCATTATCTTTTCCTGTCATCTTAGTCAATCTGACAGGTGTGTAGTGCTATCTCAGAATTGTCTTAATTTGCATTTCTCTGACCAATAGTGATTTGGAGCACCTTTTCATATGACTAGAAATAGTTTTAATTTCTTCATCTGAAAACTGTCTGTTCATATCCTTTGACCATTTATCGATTGAAGAGTGGCGTGAATTCTTATAAATTTGAGTCAATTTTCTATATATTTTAGAAATGAGATCTTTATCAGAACCCTTAAATGTAATGACTTCCCAATTTATTGCCTCCCTCCTAATCTTGTCTGCATTAGTTTTGTTCATACAAAAACTTTTTAACTTAATATAATCAAAATTATCTATCTGGTATTCTATTAAGAGTTCCAGCTCTTCTTTGGGCACAAAATCCTTCCTTCTCCATAGATCTGAGAGGTCAAACTATCCTATGTTCCCATGAGGCTTATTCTCAAGGGACTCACAGGCTACTGATAATATGACCAATCACAATTGAATACTAAGTATGCATGTTAAAAGTAAAGAGAAATGGAAGAAAATTTTAGAGGAAAGGCCCTAGAGAGGGAAGAGGCAAAAAACTTCCTGCAGAAGATGGGATTTGAATTGGCTTGAAATAAGGGAGGGATGTCAACCAATTAATCAATCAATCAACATTTATTTTGTTGCTGTTGAGTCATTTAGGTCCTGTCTAACTCTTCATGACCCCATTTGGGACTTTCTTGGCAAAGATGCTAGAGTGGCTTGCCATTTCCTTCTCCATCTTATTTTACAGATAAGGAAACCGAGGCAAACAAAACAGGGTTAATGATTTGCTCAGGATAACATGGCTAGTTAGTGTCAGTGGCCAGATTTGAATTCAGATTTTCTAGTCTCCAGGCTTGGCATTCTATCTACTGTACCACTACAAAGAGAAGTGGGTGGGAAAGACAAAACAAGACTTTAAAACACAATGAATTTGTGAAGTAGTAGGAGTAGGGGGTGGGAGACACTGAGGGTGAGAGCATGGACAACTGGGAGAATGTTGGTGTCTGCAACTACTAGAAAACAGTACTAGAAAAGTGCCAGCATAGTGGTTCATGCTTTGAATTACTGTTTGAAAGGAGATGGAGGCTGGTAGATTTCTTGAGGTTGAGAGTTCTGTGCTACAGTCAGATAAAGTCAATTGAGTAACTGCACTGATCCCAGCATCAATATGGTAAGTCCTTGAAAGCTGTTTAAGGAGGGAGTGAAACAACCTGGTTTGAAAATTTAATAGTTCATGATTTTAAGTGAAAAGAGCAGAGCCAGGAGATCATTATACATAACAACAGCAAGATTATGTGATGATCAATTCTGATGGATGGGCTCTTCTCAACTATGAGATGATTCAGGCCACTTCCAATGGTCTTGTGATGGAGAGAGCCATCTGCTCCCAGGGAGAGGACTGTGGGGACTAAGTATAGATCACAACATAGCATTTTCACTTCTTTTTGTTTTTGTTTGCTTGCATTTTGTTTTCCTTCTCAGGTTTTTTCCCTTTTTGATCTGATTTTTCTTGTGCAGCATGATATTTGTGGAAATATGTATAGAATAATTGCACATGTTTAACACATATTGGATTACTTGCCATCTAAGGGAGGGGGTGGAGGAAAGAGAGGGGGAAAAATTGGAACACAAGATTTGCAAGAGTGAATGTTGAAAATTATCCATGCATATATTTTGAAAATAAAAAGCTTTCATTTAAAAAAGAAAATTGAGTAGTTCAAAGCTTCTGTGCTCATGTACGGCTGAGTCAGACATGTTAGTGGAGGCCTTATTTCTAGTCTGAGAGAAATTGAGGGGCCCAGTCTGAAAACAAAACAAAAAGTAAAAGAAAAAGTGGGAAGAGGAGAGAGTTTGTGAAGGCAATGAGTTCTGTTTTGGACATGTTGAATTTGAGATATTTACAGGTCATTTCATTGGAGATGGGCAAAAAGTAGCTGACAATGTGGGTGATGACCCTCAGGAGAGAAACCAGCCCTGGAGATGTAGATCTGGGAGTCATAGGTTTAAAAATGATGACGGAATCCATGGGAGCTGATTCAGTCACCATATGACATAATACAGAGTAATGGTTCTTAATGTGGGATCTCTGAACTTGCTTTTATAAATATTTATGATAACTGACATTTCAACATAATTGTTTTCCTTTGTAATTTTATTTTACACATTTAACAAACATTATTCTGAGGAAAAAGTGCACAGACTTCACCAGATACTGCTAGAGGAGTTCAGAACACAAAAAAGGTTAAGAACCCCAGGTATAATGAAAGTAGAGAAAAGGTTTGAAGACATGGAAGAGGGAGAAAGAAGGGGGCAGAGAGAAAGGGAAAAGAAAGCAAGGGGGAAAGATGAAAAGAGAGAGAAGAAAGGAGAGTGAGAAATAGAGAGAAAGAGAACCAGAGAAACAAAGAGAGAATGAGAGAGACAGACACAAGGAGAGAGAAAATGAGACAGAAAGAGAGACAGAGACAGATATAGAGACAGAGACAGAGACAGAGAGACAGAAAGAAGGAAAGAGGAAAAAAAGGAGAGAGAAAGGAAGGAGCATAAGATCCTAGGGAATGCATAACATTAAAAAGGAACTATTGGCTTTCTAAAGACTATCCTTCAAAGCTGAGTGGAGAAGAGTACATTATTAAGAGCTAAAGAAAGACTCATTACTTAAGACCAACCTTTTGCTGTTATTGAAAAAAAGACAGTGTTTTCTTTCCCATATTAACAAATGGTTTCTTAAGGGTTTAATTAACTTCTCTGTACCATGAAATTGGGCAATAGCACAGCCTGCCAGCTATGGGAAGAACCAGACACATGATGGTCCTTGGTAGGGCAAAGGTTGAGCCATCTGAAGACACAGTTATGGCTAATAAGTAAAAAAACATTGTACATTAACTTAACCTTGACCATGGCAAGGCAGAGAAAGGTCATACCCCAAGGGCCTGAAGTCCTTCTGTGCTATAGGTATTGCTTTAGATTGAAAGCTTTATGCCCCGGGCAGCTCACCGACATTATTACTAGGATCCAGCAACCTATAAAGAACCAGCCCAGCAGATTCCCATGAGGCTCAGGAGTTGGACAAAATCCCCCCCCTACAGGTGGACTTGCCCTTTGGGGAAGCCCCACCCCGTTTTCTTGGGAGCACAGTTCAGAAGCCACCTCCTAAATGATGCCTTCCCTGATTGCCCCTTATTCTCTCCATCTTGAAATGTCTTTGTTTTTATCCAGTTGTGTATCTTCTAGCCTCTCCCTCACCTTTCAATAAACTGAAAGCTGTTTGAAAATAGGAACATACTTTATTTCTTTCTATCTAAAACGATGCTTTGCACAAAGTAGAAGCTTTAGTGACGTTTACTGAAATGTGCTGAATTGAACGACATGGACCCATGGTTTTCTGAATACATTTGGTGTGTGTTGATCAGACTCCTCAAATCCTTTCCATGAGTGGTTTGCCATTCCCTTCTCCAGCTCATTTGACAGATGAGGAAACTGAGGCAAAAAGGGTTGAGTGAATTACCCAGGGTCACACAGCTGCTAACTGTTTGAGGCCATATTTGAACTCACACAATTGAGTCTTCTTGACTTCAGGCTCATCACTCTATCCTAAAATGTTAGAGATGGAAGAGTTTTCATCCCTCTCTGTAGCTACCCCCATTTTACAGAAAGGGAAATTGAGGTCTGGAGAGAATGAGGTACCCATCTACTATCTAATGGACTTTCAGGCAAGTGCCCTTTCTAAAGCTTTCAAATTCAAGTGCCAGGAGAAGCACAGATACTCACCACTGTGCTTTACATTCTGAATATAAGTCCAGTTTGGGGATCCTAAAACAACCTGTGATCATCTGGAGATGGCCCAAGAGACTATGGATGGATGAGACTATCTGGATGCCCAATCTCCTTATTACTTTATATCTTGTTCATTTTTTTCTTCCCAAATATTTTCCTTCCTTGACATAGCCTGTAGTACCTACCTATGATTGCCTGGGCTCAGAGGTATCCTTTCAAGTGTCATTTAACTGAAAGATTGGAAAGGATAGCAAGGCAGCAAATTGAGAAATATGCTCTACTGAGAAATCCCAGCTCTTGAGTTGAGCTATTGAATCACTGAATGTCAGAGCTGGAAGGGATCTCAGACCATCCAGTCTAATTCTTTTATTTCATAGATGAAGTATCTATCTGAGACCTAGTCTCTGGCATTGACTTGCTGGCTGATTTTATTCCTTCACATCCCTTGATCACTTTATTCCTCAATGTCTCTTTAGTCCAGCAAACATTAGCTTTGGGAATAATATGCCAAATAGAAGCACAGTTCCTGAATTTGTTCCTTGCCTCATTGAGGACTCTGGCTTGATAGTCTGGTCTTACCTGAAGCCTGAGATATAGCACAAAATGAAAATGAGATTTAGGATTTAAGTAGGTCTTTATAATATAGATATAATTACATATTATGTGATATTATATATATATAATATTTTAATATAATAATAATAATTTAAAAGCAGTCACTGATTTAGCCATGGGGTAGGTAGATGGCACAGTGAGTAGTGCTAGGCCTGAAGTGAGGAAAACTCCTCTTCATGAGTTCAAATCTAATGTCAGACAGTTACTAGCTGTATTACTCAGGGCAAGTCACTTTAGTCTGTTAGCCTCAGTTTCCTTATCTGTCAAACTGGTGAAGGAAATGGCAAACCAACCAAACTAGTATCTGCCAAAAACAACCACAAATAGGGTCAAGTAGAAGACTCAATAACAATTTAGCCAAATGGACTTAGGAAGCTCCTTCACTTCTCCAGGACTAAAATTTAAGACTAAAGTAGAAGGTTCCTTAGAATGATGTGTAAGAGTGGAAGATAATATACCTTGAAATCTGGTCATTTGCATAGAGCAAATGAAATGGTTAGTAGAGGCTGCTTAAATAAAAGAATGCTTGCCAAGGATAAGTCTGGAGAATTGTACTCCAGGTAAGGATGGCAGTAATCCATTTTGTGACACTGGACAAGTATCTTGTCCTCTATGTGCCTCAGTTTCCTCCTTGCAGAATTGGGGAGTAGGAGGAGAGGAAGTGCCTGATGGTTGCCAGGAGGTATGATTCCTTGGGGATCTTTATGGAGAGACTAGTTGGCTATGGTTGAGATTGCTAGAGAGGGAATTCTTTTGGTTACACATTAAGGGTACATGGATTGAGAAGTGACAGGGAGGTGGAAGTAGTTAATGCAGAACTCTGGGGCTTAAAGCTTGGCTAATTCAGTCCCCCAGAGGAAAGCAGGGGCATAGCCAGGAAGGCGAGCTTCATGTGAGTGGGGTCATAGCCAGGGAGCTGGGGGATGTCGGGGAGAGCTTGACCCAAGATCTAGGTCTCCACCCAGATAGGACAATATAAGCTGGGAGCTTTGAAGGGCCAGGAAGGGTTGAGAGAGGAGGCCTCTAAGTGGAGCTGTGTTTGTCATCTGGAAAGCTTAGCCCTGACCACTGGCCACCCGTGATGGAGCCAGAGAGCTTCAATAATTTTCTCCTTTTCGCCAGAGCGTCCAGAACAGTGATGGAGTAATGGTCTCTAATGCACCCGTCTCCCTTTGGGACCTCTCTTTCATGCCCAACAAAACTAATTAATGACTGCAATAAATTACCCAATCAAGGCAGAGCCTGAAGCTCGGGGACCTTGTCAAGAAAAAGCCTGTTGCTGACACATGCCTTTAAGCAGGATGCAGAAGTGCTCTGGCGCCTGGGGTTAGAGAAGCAGAGGGACACTCAGCCCAGCTCTAGAAGATCCTCTGACTCACAGGCCCTTGGAAGAGGCTCCCTGGAGAATATCATCTAGGCTAACATACGCCTTAACCCCTTAGCCACAGACCACTTCTACAAGTAGTCCCACATCCCTATGAAACTTCTTGAATCCACTTTCCTTATCTGTCTACATCCCCAGCACCTGGCATTTTGCCTCCTAACATACACATTTGGTGAGTTGAATTGAGATGATTTCAACTGAATTGAACAGAATTGGTCACTGAGTCTTGAAGACTTCCAGTGAATGGGGATTATCGCTTGGGCCAGCCATTTTATTTCTGCAGGCTTTAATGGCCAGGAAGTGTATCCTTCCACCAAGCTGAAATCTGCCCCTGCACTTTCCACCCTTGTTCCCAGTTTTCCTCTGCAGAAATGGAAGGGATTGAAACAAAGGGAGGTGCAGAGAGCAAATGTAGCTTAGCAAGATGAAAAACCTACCCAGGATGGAGTTTTGAAGACTCCTTACAGTATCTTGATTTCTAGTTTGAAACAAAAGGTGGTAAAAAAAAAATTAGTGTCAGTGAAGCATTTTTGGAGGACATCAGTGTTAGAGAATTAGATTATGGTATTATTCCAGTTCTGCCACTGTGAGTTTTAATCCTTGCTTTAGCTACTGCTTCCTTAGCCTCTCTGGGTCAGAATGAAACAGAATGACCTCTATTTTAGAGAAGAGGAAAAACTTCCCACCAAATGGAGGATTGAGACATTGTGGGGTTCCTTTGATGGGATTTAGAGTAGGGAGGAAACTTCTACTGGATTATCTGGTCTAAACTGCTTCTGAGGAAACAAGTGAGATAAGAGACAGGTTAATGGATTTAGCCAAGATGTTGTTATTGATGATGATGATGGCAGGTAACATTTATATACTTCTTACTATGTCCCAGGCATTATGCTAAGCACTTTACAATTATTATTGATCCCAACAACAACCCTAGGAGGTAAGTGCTATTATTACCCCCATTTTATAAGTGAGCTTAAATGACTTACTGAAGGTCACACAGCTAAGGAAGTATCTGGGCTCTTGTATTCTTGACTCCAAGCCAAGAGTACTCTCATTGGGCCACCTAGCTGCCTCCAACTGTGACATCAGAACTAGTTTATTTGCATAACTTGTCCTTAATGGCTGTGACTCATTCAATGAAGATGATTAAGTTGAAGTTATAAAAGAAGTTGAGCCTCAGTCTCCATTTACGTGTGGTATAGATGAGGGAGAATAATGCTTAGCTTGGGGTTTTCTGTCCAGTTGGGTGTGAACTGATATCAAAGGATCTGGGCCCTTGAAGGTGAAAGGCAGAGCCATAACCAGGATGAATAACTGAGGCTTTTGTTCAAGGCCTTGAAATCCAGGAGTATGAGAGCAAGGAATAACATCAACCAGTTCTTAACTGAATTTGCCTTAATATTACTCATATTATTTGCACATTATGAAATACAAAGCTGGTTTGAAGGTCCATACTATTTTCTATGGGTACCCAAATTGGAACATAGGGCTCTGGTGACTAGGGCCTCCTAATATTCCTACTAGATATGTGGATTAAATTCTGAACTCTGAAACACTTTTGAGCTGTGAAGCCTTCTGTCCTGTATCACGCTGAGGGAACTACAGTTGAGAAGTCATCCAACAAACCTCTGGCTAAAGAAAGCCCACTACTATGTGCATTTTCTTATGTATGTATGTATATATGTATGTACTTTGCAGCACATCATACTGGATAGAGATGATGACCTCAAAGAGTTAAGAAGGTTTGGGTTGAATTGGACCTTGGGTGCATATGAGTTATACAACCCTAGGACAGTCACTTAAGTATTCTCTTAGCTCCCCCAGGGAACTGTCTAAAATGAAAAGTTTCAGAGCAAGCATCGATTGGCTTTGGTGAAGGACATTCTTCACTGGGAGCCTGAGAGATTTATGGAATTATAGGGATGATTAGAAAAAAGTGGGTATAGCATATATATATATATATATATGTATATATATATATGGACATTTATCAATATGTGTGCATGTATACATACAGTACATGGGCAGCTAAGTGAGGCAGTAGATACAGGGTCAGACCTGGAGTCAGGAGGACTCAACTTTCTAAGTTCAAATCTGGCTTCAGACACTTACTGGTTATGTGACCTTGAGTAAATCACTCAATTTTGCCTCAATTTTCTCATTTGTAAAATAAACTGGAAAAGGAAATAGCAAACCATTATACTATCTTTGCCAAGAAAACCCCAAACAGGATCATGGAGAATCGGACATGACTGATAACAACTATACAACAGCGACCACAAAAATGATACATAAATCCATGGTATATATGATACATATGTAATATATACCCATTTTCTCCACATATCATACACATTTAGTATATAACATACCCATATTGCATATATACATATACTTATGTATGTACATGTATACATGTATATATATACATATATATGTACATATCAACTTTCTCCTTCCCTATTTATAGCTTAGACCAATTTAGTCAATCAGGAAAGTTTTTAATTCTGTGATTTTACTGGGTGGTGGGTCTTTGGAACCTTTAATGTGTGGACATGTCCACTGTCTCCTCTCAAAAGAATCCATCCTCCTGAGAATTTCAGATCATTCATTCTGAGAACAGCCCCAGTCACTGAAGCAGTCCTTGGAGGAGGAGCTAAGGAAAATTCCCAAATCACTTAATTCATTTTGGCTTCAACTGAGCCATGGTCACTGAGACTTAGAAGCTGCCTTTGGTGTGAAGTATACATATCAGCCAGCCCTGGTTTCACAAGTGGACTGTGCAGTGAGCACTTCTAAGGGCCAGCAGACTAAGGTGCCAGTGGGTATGCCCTCACCACCCAATGAGCTTCCAGTTTATATCACTTGCCAGGTAGATCAGAGGCATGTTGTAAATACAATTCATTTAGTTATTAGCAGAGAGTTTAAAAAAGCTCTCAAGTTATTCTTTTCACCTCCCTCTCTTCTCCCACTCCCCCCCCCAGCTTTCAAGGTTTTATTGAATACAGAGTTATTTTAGAAAGGAATTATTGCTTTCCAGCCTCTGGAATGGAAAGCTATATTCAGGGATGGACACACACACACAAGGTTACTATAAAGGGAGAAATTAAAAATCTTTTTTCATAGACTGAGCCATGAGCACAAGACTTAAAGTTGACCAGTTCTTTGGACTTAACCACAGGCTGACTTCCTTCCCAGCACTTTTTCAAGAATCCCTTGCCTTGAATGATGTTGCTTCCAATTTGAATGCAAAAGTCCCCACAAAAGGCATCTGGCTTGGAATCAGTTGGATTCATCTTCCCTGGCATCCCTCTGCATATTTCCACCACTTTCTCAGATGATAGTCTCAACATGTTCTGAGTTCATATATTTCATAAGCCCAGGGAAAATGTCTTGACCTTCATGTCAATATAATTCTGCTTCAACTGTTTTTATGAATCCCAAGGGAACTTAGTGCTTCTAAGATGGAATCTCTTCTGCTCAAAATGTTTGAAGTCCCTCACCAGGCTTCACTGGACTTGACATGCTTGATGGCAATGCAGATATGCTCCAAGTTAGCCAAGGTCCATGGAAGCTCAGACTGGAGCTGGAATTGGAGCAGGTAAAGTTTGGGCTTTTTGTCTTATATTATCTTTGTGGAAAATAGAGAGATATGTGGCCTAGATGGTGGTACAATTAAGTGAATTTAAACTTACTCAAAGAGTAGTCAATAATGGTTCAATGTCCACTTCCAAGGAGGTGTCCAGTAGAGTGCCCTAGATCTGTGTTGGATCCTCTGCCCATTTTGGTCACAATTTGGATAAAGATTTAGGTTAACATGTTTTCAGATTTATAAATGATAAGATTCTGGGAGGGATATAGCTAACATACAAGTCATTCATTGATCCAGAAGTCTTCTCATCCACTCACCACTCCCCAGATTTGTCGCCAGTTATATAGTATGTGTGCATATATGTGTGTGGTTCTTTTTTATGATGTGGAGAGTGACCCTGGGTTCTTGAAAGTCATGCTAGAATAATAAGGCAAGCCCTGACTTAATCTCCTCAGTCCTGGCAATGGTAGATATTTCTATTTTCCGAAGAACGGCTGAGCTAATCAGAGGCCCATCCCCAGGCTGACAAAAAGTGGTGAATTTTTCAGCCATAGCAAGTTTCAAAGACCATGTCTACTAAGAAGTAAAAAGGTTGTCATCTGCTTCCATGGAGAGAGACCAATATCCATGAAACCATAAGTGCTTGAAATGTTGAAGAAGGCTATTGGCAAATGCATGAGTTCATGAGCACACAAGTCAAGGCTAGACTTTACTGGTGTGTTTGGGCCCAACCTGGGCCAATACAACCTGCCATTCCAGGAAATTCATTTTCTGGGTAATCAACAATACAAGGCAACACATGGAGATAGGGGGACCTAGAAGGGAAGGGAAGAGATAATAGCTGAAAGAGCCCAAAGAAAGACTGCCTGTCATCACTGTGAGAAATGATGCCATGAAGATTAGGTCCAGCAATCAGAGACATAAAGGGTGACCCTGAACTCATACCAACAAAGCTATGAGATGATGCTTGGCAATCCCTAGTCCCAGGTGTTCTATTCCTTTCCTTTTTACCCTCTGCCCTTCCCTAGCTTTGCTTGGGAATCCTTCTTGGAAGGTGCAAATGGTTTTTCTCAGGCTCCTCTGGGGCACTGGCTCTAACTTTCTCTCCCTTGCAAGTGAGAATGAGCTAGATTCCCGTTCCTTGGTTACCTGGGGCCATTTATTAATGGTGCTGGGTTGCCTGCAGCTGAGCCAACTGTCTGCTTCCCCACTCTCTCTTGTCTTTTTAGATCTCCCTTGAAGAACTATCAAAAAATGAAACCCACCCAAGGACTTTAAGTGTCACCAGAGATGGGTCCTTGACTAAATCAGTAGTTTCTAAAATGGTACTTGTGGGTCCTTGGGGGACCATGGTGTGATTCCAAAAGATGTATGAACAAGGAATCAAAATAGAGAGAGATTGAATCCCACTGTCTCTATACTAACCAATTATAGGAATTGTCTTCAATACCACCATACCTAATCTTTACCCATTATTTCCCAAAACTTTTTTCCCCACTCTACTTCCTTCTGTTGCCATGCAACCTCCCAAACTCTTTTCTCTTTTGCCTCCTTTCTCACATCTGCTCTTCTTGGCTATAGTACATCAGCAGCTATAGGTACTGCTGGAAAATCCCCCATTCCCCAGCAGGCCCATCCCTGCACCTCAGATAATTGTATGGCTGTGGCAAATCACCCTCAGTGCTGCCAATCAGGAACAGTGACTAATAAGGAAGAACTCCTCGTGTCCTTCCCCCTACTCTTTTCTTTTGGATGGAACAGTAACACAATGGTATCATTTATTTTAAAAATTTCACATACTAGTGGTGCATGCTCAAAAATTAATGAGCATGTGTGATCAAAAATGTTTGGAGACTAATACCTTAGAAGGCCATTAATCCCCCAAGGTCCTATTCCTGAGATCCCTGCCAAGTGTAATGATGTGATGGAAAAAGCAATGGACCAGACTGAAAGGCATCATTCCATTAACTTTTTGTGTGAGCCTTAAACAAGTCACTTCATCTCCTAGAGCAGGGGGGGGAATAGAGCTCAGTTTCCTCATCTGTTAAAAATGAGAGGGTTGAACTAGAAGGCTTATAAGGTCCTTTCTAGCTCTAGCTCTCTGATACCCTGATAAGATACATAATTTGCCAAGTCTGCTAGACAGAGGGTTCCTACTCTGACCTGTTGATGGGTCCAGGGACTAGTTCTCTCTTACACATTGACTGCTTTGATCTGGAATCAAGAGGACATGGGTTCAAAGCCTTTTTCTGTCACCTACTACGTATGTCATATTGTGCAAGTTATTTAGCCTTTTTAAACCCCTGTAAAAATAAGAGGTTTGGGCTAGGTGGCCTCAGAGGCTCCCTCCAGCTCTAAATCTATAATTTCCTGATTGACTGAAGTCCTTTGGCCTGGACCGTACCCATCAGTTCATTCTCTTTATTTTATGACCCAGCTTCAAGGTCATTTTTGCTATTTAGCCTCAGGAATTTGCAGAAGCATTAGTCAAAGGTATCAGGCTGAAACTGAGTGAAAGAAGGATTCTGAGAACAAGCTGTGGAAATATGTAAGCCATATGTACCTAATCGCTTTGCCTCAAGGCACACCTAGTGAGGAGCAGAGATGTTCTTTCCAATCTATCTCCACTACCTGGAAAAAAAAATAATGTGTATTTGTTGACTCTACTGGTGATAATCTCAGAGGCAGAGCCAGATTCCAGGCACAGTTTGACTTTTTAAAAATAAAATACTCTAGCTGGAAACTATACCCTGATATAAGAATACTAGATAAGAATAATCTTAATTATTAGATAATAATTAGGTCTTATAATAATATTAATAATAATGAATAGCTAACTTTTATATGATATTTTAAGATTCATAAAGCAATTTACAAATATTATCTTTTATCCTCATAACAATCCTGGAAATTAGGTGCTATTATTATCCCCATTTTGTAGATAAACTCAGGCTCCTAGAAATTAAAGGATGTGTCCACAATCCTATAGCTAATAAGGGTCAAAGATAGGATTCAAGACCAGGTCTCTCTTTATTCCAAATCTAGCATTCTTTCTATATGTCTTGGGTCTTTCTTTGGAGGACTTGACTATATAATTTAGCTCGGATTGAAGGATATAGGTACCTCCAAGAAATAGAGAAAATGGAGTCTGGTGCAAGGGTCACCTGGACTAAAAGATCTTGAAAGAGGTCTCTCTCTGTAAAAAAAGTTGAAGCAAGCTTTTATTTCCTTAGCTGGATGAAGCTGTCCATTGGACCTGTCTTTGTAATTACATCCTACATACCCTCATTGGTCCTTATGCCTGAAAAAATGCCTCTGGCCCTTCCCATCTATTTCCACGGCCAATGACCCTGGTACAGACCCACCTGTCAAGACACCATAATCTCCTGTCACTAGTAAGGCTGGATGACTTTTACTTTGCACCTCTAATGCACATAGCAAATGTACCAAGGATTTGTCATTTCAACACCATGGGGAGCTCTCTGCACCCATGCTGATTACAACCTGCTTATGACTTTGTGAATTATGATCGAAAATTGTCTGCTTGAGGCCCCTGGAGCTGAGGTATCATCCATTCATCTAAGTGGCAGAAAGGGAATTCCTTCCCCAAGTCCATCTTGTCCTCCACAACACCATGAGCTTAGGTTGCATAGTCTATAGAAGTAGTTAACCATCGATAAACTACCTATTTAACTTAATTCAACTTGAAATGTAATGGTCACATGGTTTTCTTCAACAATGAGATGATTCAAACCAGTTCCAATTGTTCAGTGATGAAGAAAGCCATATACACTCAGGGAGAGGCCTGTGGGATCTGAGTGTGGACTACAACATAGCATTTTCACACTTTCTGTTGACGTTTGCTTGCATTTTTTTTTCCTTCTCAGGTTTTTTCTTTTGTAGATCTGATTTTTCTTGTACAGCAAGATAACTGTATAAATATGTGTATATATATTCGATTTCCCATATATTTTAACATAATTAACATATATTAGATTACCTGCCATCTAGGAGAGGGGGTGGGGGAAGGAGGGAAAAATTTGTAACAGAAGGCTCTGCAAGGGTCAATGTTGAAAAATTACCCATGCATATGTTTTGCAAATAAAAAGCTTTAATAAAAAGATGAGCATGTTAGAAGTTGAATTTTATTATAAACTTTGTTGTTTATAAATGTTTACAATCTTGTTTTAAAAATTGTTTTTATTGTCTATTGAAATATTCATATTTGTTAATGAATATGAAGGTCATGATAAATTTAAAAATAAATTAACTCCAAAAAACAAGAAATATAATGGTCACTAAGAAGAAAAGGCTACTTCCTATTTGTTTCTAGATGTTGAGTTCAAATCAAACTGCATTCTAAGTAACCCCTAGAAAGGATGCTTCTCCACTCATCCTTCTGTCCATTCATCCTTTCATCCATCCATCCATTCATTCATTCACCCACAAATATTTATTGAACATCTACAATATACCTGGAATATTCAAAGAAGACAAATGTGTTCCCTGGCTACTGCAAGTCAGCCACATATGAAAAACTACTGGATCTCCAGGACTTGGGAGAACTAGATTAGAGTCCCATATCTTCTATTAACTGTGTGACTTAGGACAAATGATTTCACTTTTGTAAAACTAAGTTTCTAGGGTGAACTAAATGACTTCCAAGGTCCCTTCCAGATTTTATAATCTTATATCTTATAATGTATCCTTCTAAATCAAATTATCTTTTTCCTCATCACTACACAGGGGTTTTTTCCCTTCTATTTATTCCTGCCTTCTTAGTTTATCTCTCTTGCCTAATTTCACCAACATCACCTTTCCCCGATATCTAGACCAAGATTTCTAGTTGCTTCAATTCAACTAAATCCAATAAGCTTTAAAAAAAAAAAGCTATTTTGTGAAAAGCACTGTGCTAGAAACCAGTGGCATGAAGACAAAAATCAGTGTCTGGCCTAAAGGAGCTTATATTCTGCTGGAGTATATATTATGTAGTAACAGATGGGTAAATATAAGATGATTGAAGAAGACAGAAAATATTAACAAGTAGTGAAAAGGAATCATGAAAGGCTTCTTGTAGGAGGTGGCATTTGAGGTGGATTTTGCTAGAAATTAAACCTTGTAAGAAGTAGAGATGAGAACAGAATGAGCTGCAGACTTGGAGAGCTGTCTGAAAAGAAACCCAAGTGAGAGATAAAACATTGAGTTCAGGGAACAGGAAGTAACCTGGCCTAATCTGTGCACAAAGGAAAAAAAAGTGGAATGTTTCCTCTCCGTCTCCCTCATGTAATTGAATGTCAGGTCTGGAGGTACTTTTGGGATATATCTATTTTCAGCAGTTGCTGATGCTTTCTGTCCCACACTCTCTGGTAATCTCTTTTTGTATCTCCCTATACATATATATGGAGTTTCTCTGAGTAAAATTGTAAGCTTCCAGAGAGCAGGACATATTTTACTTTCTTTGTAATCTTTGTAATCCAGGGTCTGGTAAATGATAGGAGCTTCATAAATGCTTCTTGATAATAAACTGCTATTCGACTAAATTAAATTCCACAAACAAATTTTTAAAAAAGAAATACATCTGGAAAGGCAAGTCAAAGACATTTTGAAGGGCTTTAAGCATCAGTCCAAGGGACTTGTATTTTAGCCTTGAAACAAATAAGGAGCACTTGAATATTTTGAATGGCAAATGGCATGATCAAAGTTCTGCTTTAAGAGAAACCATTTGGAAATGAAGGCTAGATTAGAAGTAAGAGAGGCAGGGCACAGGGAAACATTTAAGGGGACTATACACAAGGTAAGAGGTGAGGGGGACCTGGATGAGGTGGTATCTGTATGATTAGAGAAAAGAGAACAGATTTAAGGCTAGAGTGGAGAAAGAATAAACAAGACTTGACAACAAAGGATGGTAAAGAAAGAGAGTGAAGAGATAAAGATGGCTGAAATTATGAATTTGGTTGAGTGGGAGGAGGAGGATGCCTTAGACAAAAATATGGAAGTTTGGAGAATGGATTATTTTAGGGAGAAGGCCAATGGATTCTATTTGAGATGATATCATGTTTGAAATGGCAATGGGATGTCCAAGTATAGTTGCCCAGAAGGCAGTAAAAATTTAGTAGTGGGAAGGAGAAAAGGAGATTTAACCTCTGAATCCTTCAGTGGATTTGAGCTGTACCATTTGATAATTGAAAAAGCTCTCAGAAGCCAACTGGTCCAAGCCAAACCCAAAAGGAATCCACAGCACAGTCAAAACAGTACCAGTTTCTGCAGCTGATCCTCAAATGGCATAGATTCAAAACATTTCACCATCCTAGGTACCTCCTTCTGAACATTCTAGAGCTGACCAATGCCCTTCTGAAATTATAGCATTCAGAATGGATATTCCATAATACTCCAGATACAATCATACTAAGGCAAAAGTAGAGAGAGATTCTCTCCTCCATGGGCAACTAGATGGTGCAATAGCTAGAACACTGGACTTGAAATCAGGAAGACTTTTCTTCATGAGTTCAAATCTGGCTTCAGATACTTAGTAGCTGTGTGACTTTGGGCAAGTCACTTAATCCTATTTGCCTCAGTTTCTTTATCTATAAAATGAGCTGGAGAAGGAAATAACAAACCATTCTAATAAGTTTTCAAAGAAAACTCCAAATGAAGAGCTGAACACAACTGAAATGATTCAGTGACAAAATTTTCTCCTTATTTTTCAAAGCTGTGCCATTCTTAGTATAGCTCAAGATTGAATTATGTTATTAAATTTTTTAATCACCACATCCCACTATTGACTCATATTAAGTTTGGTGCACTGAGATACTCATATCTTCTTCTTTCCCATTGAGTTACCTCCCTCCAACAATATAGGTTGACAACTTCCCTGTTCTTATAGTCTTAGAGAATTGCACTGAGAAATTAGATCTTAGCCAGAGTCCCAGAGCTGGTATATGTCAGAGGTGCTTATCTAGTTATAGAATTACAAGCTGCAAATCCCACATTTTAAAATGTAAAATGACTACTCCTCCCCCCCCCAGGCAAGTATACCTTAAGACCTGGGCATATTTTAAGAGAGAGAGTGGAGGTCCTTCATACTTATACTGTATGGCCTGAATGAATAATTAAGAATCATTTCCATTTGTCAAGGCTGCAGGTGTGGATTTCCTGATATTGTGTCTTCTTAAAATGGGTCTTATCCATATTCTGTGTATGTGATGCCCTAGAGGGAATGGTTAGTGGACTTTCCATTTTCCTGCCTCTTACCTTAGGCAAACTGCTAGTGTTTTAGTTTGACTTGGAAGTTGGAAGTTGCTGGTGTTCAGGGGCCATGGACATGAGGCACAGTAGAATTTGACATCTCCTCCAACAGAGCCCTGCTTAATGGTCTCTACATCTTCCTAGCCATGACTCAGCCTCCCCTGCTCTCAGTAGGCCCAGGCTAGCTCTCCTCCTGCCTGAGGTAAGGGATATTTACGATTTAATAACTTGCCTATTGATTCTCATTTATATGCTGCAACCGTGGGGCTTTAACAAGGATCTGAAGGGTAAATTGCCCTGTTTGTAAATAAGTCTCTAGGTCACTCCCATTACTCAGTCCTCCTGGGCCTCAGCCTCATGGGCAAGGAGAGGTGAGAGGGGTTAATGTACTAGCTCTGCCCTGGGCCAAATGGAACGCCAATGTCCTCACTCAGAGTATCATTCATCCCCAGCAGGCTGGCTCCCCTCCCTTCCCAAGACTCCATTCATTTGGACCCATCAGCAAAAAGACCAGGCAGTTACAACGGATGATGGACTTCTCTCCAAGCTACTACATCTGAAAGTATTGAAACCTCTAGAGAACTGGAGACCCTGGATCATTCTTGCAATTTTTCTAGGTCTAAGGCCAGCCAAGGCTGACTGGCAACATGAGCCTTCTCCCAGTGAAGAGCTTGGCAAGTAAATCCCAGCTCTCCCTCCAGTATCACAGAGTCAGAGAGGCAAAAACGACCACATGTGCAAAGTCACAGAAATGACTTGTTTTGTCCTTTTGCCTTCCCTGGCTAGAACCTTTAGGAATATGTAATCTAATTTTAGATTTGGAGAAGGGAGATGAGAAGGCCTAGCAGAAAAAGCCCTTAATTTGGCACCAGAGGACTCCTAAATTGAAATTCCGGCTTTGCCACTTACTACTATGTGATCTTGGGCAAGTCACTATAATTCGCAAGACGTCAGTCTCTCCAAATGTAAAATGAAAGAGAAGGGATGGGGATGAACCCAATGACCTCTAGGGACTGGAGACTCAAGGTCCAAGTTGAGTGTCTTTAGATCATTTAAAACAATCCTCAATGTTGTCTTCTCTAAAATGGAGAAAAGGAGAACACCTGTAGCATCTTCTTTATAGGGCTGTTGTGAGGATCAAATAAATTAAGATGTGTGAAGTGCCTTATAGTAGATAAGATGATTTTAAGCTGTTGTTTTTTCAGAGGTGTTTGACTCTCCATGACCCCATTTGGGGTTTTCTTGACAAAATATTGGATTGGTTTGACATTTCTTTCTGTAGCTCATTTTATGTATAAGGAAACTGAGGTAAACAGGATTAATTGATTTGTCAAGGGTCACACAGTTAGGACGTGATAAGGTCACATTTGAACTGATGAAGTTGAATCTTTTTGATTTCAGCACTCCATCCACTGTGCCCCTTAGCTGTCCAATATAAAATGAAACATGTTATCTAGATTGGCATCTTAACTCTTCCCAACCAGACTTTAAGTTTCATGAAGAAAAGGACCATATATTATTGAAATTCTGTATTTCCCCTAGCACAAATCTAGGGTTTCGCACAGTAAATGATAAATACTTGCTGTGTCAATGAATGCATGATCAATCAAGAAACATTCATTAAGCACCTACTACCAGCCAGGTACTGTGCTAAATGCCAGGAATACAAAAAGAGGCAAAGAAAGTCCCTATTCTCAAGGAGCTTACCACTGAATGAGGGAATGAATGAAAGTATGAATGAATGATTAGAGAAGAGGAATGGAGGAAGATTTTTTCCTGCAGGGTCAAAAGCTCAACCTTGTACTTCTGGGGGGGTAAGGGATTCACCCTGGTGCTACATCAGTAGGATAGGGGCCCTTGGACAGAAGATTTGCCTTTCATAAAGCTAAAAAGATGTTGGCTAAAAGAATCCTCTTAATAATGATGCTGCTGATAGAAATTGAGCTCCAGAAAGTTTAATCAATAGAGAGGGCCATGTGTCTCCATTGGTGCCAGGAGCTGGTTGATGAGTAGAAGGCCGCTGGAAATTGAAATACTTGCCATACCTGCTTTAGATTGGACGTAAAATTGATTCTTTCTTTTTTAGAAAGAGGAGCAAGGATCCCTAGAAGCAGTGGAAATGAAAAAAAGCAATCACTTTAGAGTCAGATGATCTGAGTTCAAATCCCTCCTCTTATATCTATTACTTGTCTGACTTCGGGAAATCACATCATTTCCTTGAGTCTCAGCTTTGTTATCTATAAAATGAGGACTTGGAAAGACTGGCCTTAGTCCTTTACCACTCTGAATCTTCTAGTCATCCCATGATCTCCCTTGGGCCCATGTAACTCTGAGAAATGAAGCCAGTTTTGTGGGGGGAAGGGCTTCGATGCAGCAGCTTCTTCATGCCTATGCTGAAGCCAGACTTTTAATAAAACTCTCCAGGACCATGGGAAAGTGGCCAGACGCAGCTGTTGCCTTTTATTATTTATTATATATTCTGGATATAAAAATGCATCAGTAATAAAGTCATAACAGGTGCAGCTCTGGATGGAAATGAAATAACTGGATTTGGACTTTAGTGAAATTGGGTTAAAATCTTGGCTCTTTTTCTGTGTGATTCTGGATATTTGACTCAGCCTCTCTGGGCTCAGTTTTCTCATCTGTAAAATTAGGGACTAGATGATACCTCCACACCTATATAACTTTGCCAATTGGGGTGATAACTATCTCTGACTAGAGTCTTTTATAAATTGTGTCTCATCCCTCTCTGACATCCCAAGCCCCAAGAAATTCCTCTTCTGTATGAATCAATTAATCAATGTTTCTTAAGCTTCTACTATGAAGGAGAGCAAAAGACAAAGAAGCAAAGACAGTCTCTGCATTGGAGTTTAAAATCTAATGGATTTTATGATTCAGGTAGATGAGCCTTCTTTACAAGGGAAGAGGATGAAAAAAGGGTAGGTCACCTAGGGGATTCTTCCTTTTTGGCAAAGCTGGAGAGATTTCTTGTAGCTTTGTTTGTTTTTGTTTTTACTTTTTTTCCAATCTAAGATGTGATTGGTATGGGAAAGTCCCTGATGAGCAAACTCCTACTAAAATAGATTGTTGTATTTTCTGCAACTTCAGATCCCAGGGACTTATTTTGGCCATTAAGAGATTAAGTGAGTTGCCCATGATCAGCAGCCAATATGTGTCAAAGGTGAGACTGGAATCCAAGTATTTATGTCTCCATGGACAGTTCTCTCTCCAATACACCATGTTGCCTCTTTAGCCATATTCAAAACTGTAGATTTAGTCTTCCAGAAAACTTTCACATTTGTAAGCTAGATTTTGTCTATTTAGCACAATACTCGATCCATAAATATGGCTGATGAGCCAACTGAATAACGGACCAAATGACTCAGTAACAGACTGACTGACCAGTGGATTCCCTGCCACTCTAATTAAGGGATTCGCTGACTGGAGAGCAGACCCACTGATGGACTGCCTGACTGACTAACTATATATCAGGTTGACTGACTGACTGACGGTTGAAAGGACAAACCACCTGTCTGTCCAGCCACCTGACTGCCAAACATCCTGACATCTTGGATGACTGACAGATTTGCTTATGTGCTGACCAACAGACAAACTAATAGGCTGGAGCATTGACTGATTGTCAGAAAACATGGATTTTTGGAAATCCTCTTCAGCTCCAAACTCTTTCCCCCCCTCTGGCTCCCCTTCTATCTGGTCCATTTCTTCAATAAGATCCCCTTCTCCTCCCCCCCTCCATTTCTCCTTCCTCCTCTCCTCCTCTCTGTCAATCACATCTCCTTTCCAGCCACTCTCTCCACTCTGGAAGGCAGAACAGCATGTACCTGTTACAGACACTTAAATAGCTCAATGTTCCCTGGACTTCATGCCTTTTTTATTTCCCTGAAGGTTGATGTGGAGAAGTATACTTCCATCCCCCTTTCTTCCTCCTTGTACCTCTTCTTTCCCATGGATGCCGATCCTAATGGGACATTCTGCAATGACCCTCTGGATGGACCCCCACTAATTTTTCCAGCACCTCTTGGATTAGACAGCTCTTCTCAAATCAACTCCTGGTATATCCTGTGATCAGGTGCTCAGGAAGGTCCTTGGAAGAGGGCGCTTTTTCCAGAGAGGTGTTTTTACAACCTGTCACCTCATCTGTTAAAACCTTGAGCCAGGGATCTGCCAGGAACCAGCCGGACAGACCTCACATCTGAGTAACACTATTCTCAAAACTATCCCATGAGACAAGCTGTGCAAGTGTTATCAGCCCCAGAACTCAAGTGACTAATCTCTAGTTACATGGCTGATAAGCCTAAGGATGGGAATTCAAATCATCATCTTTAAATTCAAATTTATTGATCTTTTTACTATTCCACAGTATTCCCATTAGTGTGGGAAGGAGGGGGGGGAAAGAAGAGGCAAGGGGGGGTAGAAGGGGGGCATGCATTCATGACTGTCCTTGGGCAGAATCAAAGGGAATTCCCCTGATAACTCACCCTAATCTGGGCCCCCCATTGGTATTGGGGAGGGTAGAATAGAGCAGGGAGAATATAGAATAATTCTGAGAGCTTGACACTGCTTTTAGAAAACATATAGTCGAGTCAGGAAGACAAATAGCCCAATTGTCTACAGGACATTTGCCCACCAACTGAATGGCAACTGTTCAAGCACAACTCACTGGGGAAGCCTTGCTTAGTAAAGGGGTTTAAATGGCAGCCTCAGAAATAGGGAGGTCTATGCCTAATTAGCTCAGAGATGTGGGGAGATTAAAGTAGAGAGAAATTCTTCATTTATTAGTTACAAGATCTTAGCAAAGCCATCCCTCAGTATCTTCCTCTGTAAAATGGGCATAAACATACTTGGATGACTAGTTTCATATGGAGTGGGATGTAAATAAGCAAAAAAATCACCTTTCTACCTGAAACCAAGATGAATTACATCTTTGGGAGCCAGCCAAACACTCAGACTCACCATATTTAAAATTCATGAGATAAACATTCAGTGAATGAACCCAAGGCAGTGTATTTTAGCACAAAGAACACTGGACCTGAACTCAGAAGACCAGAGCTTTAGTCCCAGCTCTATCATCTATAAGTGATGTGACCACTGACAAATTACCTTTTCTCTCTGAGCCTCAGTTTTCCCATTTTCAAGGTAGGGGTAATAATGACTATTTCACAAGTTTGTTCACAGAAAAGTGAATTGTCATTGTAAATGCATATATTCTTGCTTATGTACAAAATTTCTCCTTCCCCCACTATACCCCAATACAGACTCTAGTACTTTAGGGATGCAGAGGGGGCAGTTTCACTTATCTTAATCATAATCTCTCCATCTCCTTGAACCTATCAACTCCTAATTCTGAGTATGTCAGGTCTCTTGGAATCAAGAGATACTAGGAGTTCTTGGAAAAGCAAGAAGACTACAAGCTAAAAGACTCTCTCTAGGAATATATGGGGACAAGAGGGGATGGGAAAGGGCAAACCTCATGTCGATAAGTGTACCCAAAACTGCCCCACTTTGGGATCCAGGCAGGCCATCTTGTCCAGCACCCACTAGATGAAATGGTACTTTTTCAGTATGCTTATTTCCCATGGTCAAGAATTATAGTCTCATGAACAAGAACTTGAACCCCAAGCCAGATTTCCTGTTGCCTCTTAATTTTTTACCCAAATAGATAGAACTTCTCTCCCCTATTCCTCAAAGAATATGATCCCCAAACTCCCACTAGCTCCAAAGAGGGCACTGAAATGACCCAGGAGTGGGGTCACTGCACACTGCATCAAGGGAGAAAGGAGGGGCTATTGGAGAAGAGGTGAGAGAAGAGAGATGAGGAGAAAGGCATCCTGGGAGCATAGAAGAACCAATCTAGAGCTTTACGGGGCTTTAGAGGACATCTAATCCAACTTATTCCTTTTACAAATATGGAGGCATTTTACAAATGAGTCACCATATGATTAAATGATTTATTCCATCTCACAAAGGTAGTAGGAGAGGAAAGCCAGGATTTGCATCTAGGTCCTCTGACTTTCTACTGTTCTTCCACAAAGATCTGGGAGCATAATTAAAAGTTGAAAATAAAAAAAAATTGAAAAGAGAAGGGAAAAGGACAATCCACCTTTAGGTCAAGAGCCCCCAGTGGTTCAGCTTAGATTTCTTCTGGAGCAGGGAGGAGAATGGTCCTAGGAGAGGGACAGAACAGCAACATGATCCTAGAGATGGAAATTATGCAAGATGGGAGGCCCAAGGAGGACACAGAGGAAAGGAGAGAAAGTACCAAAGTCTCCCCTATATCACCCTTTTGGTGCTGGTGAAGGCTCTGGGACAAGGGAGCTGAGTAGAGATAGAAAATGGAGGCATTGTAGAAAGATAAAAGGGAAACTGAGGTATATGAAAATGTTTGAGAGAGACAGGAAAAAGGGAAGAGGAAGTAGAAGGAATGAGGAGGAGGAGGATGGGAATGGGGCAGAAGAGGGATGGATGAGGAAGAGTTTGCTCTTGAATGGGAGGAAGAAGGGAGGAAGGGTAGGAAAAAAGGAGAGTAGAAAAGGAAGAAAGTTGAGTGCTGGGGAGGCAAAATAATTCTCTGGTTGGAGGAATCAGACAGGGAAACTGGAGATGGAGCTTGGTTTAGGGATGACTGGAACCTTCCATTCTTCCCATGCTCTGCAGATCTTGGGGGGTAGCCTTGGTACCTGAGGAAACTAGGCATGGGGGGGGCAGAGAGTTTATGAATGACTCTTTAATGCCTTAGCTCAGCTCAAACTCCACTTGCCTCATTCTTTATTCCAAAAGGCTCTTTGCACACCTCTCCCGCTCCCCTTCCTGAAATCTCCTTCCTTCCCCTCCCTATCTCCCCTGTTCCCTTTCCTGAAATCTCCTTCCCTCCCCTCCCTATCCCCCACCTTCCCCATCTCTCCTCTGTCCTTTGTGGCAGTTGAGAACATCAGCAAGAAGAATTAATAAGCACAGAGGCAGATTGCTCAGAGATGGGAAGACGAGGAACTGAGACTGTTTCTGGGGCTGCTATTTCCCTCATGTGCAATAATCTGCCGATGATATTTGGAATTAAAACCCCTTTCTTGGTAGCTTTATTAGTATTAGCTCTTAATGCATAATTACCTGGGGTGTCCTGTGTGGACTAAGGGCACAGGAGCCCATTCCTTCCTGTGTGCCCTTCTAATCTCAGCTCACCAGCCTCCCCAAGGCAGCCAACAGCAGCATTTGGCCAGAGGAGGAGAGGAAATAGTGAGGGTGGGGACACAAAGAGAGCTAAGGCCTCCACCTCCCAATGTTCCCTCACATCTTATTCGTGGACTCCAGAGATAGCTTCCGAGGCTGATATGTGCTCATTCATTCATCTAGCAAGCAATTAGTAAGCACTTGCTATGTGCCTGCACCATGCTAAGAATTAGATATAAAAAGGGCAAAAATAAAAATGTCTCTGACCCTCGGAGAGTTTGTATTATACTGGGGAGGAAGAGAAAGGGGAAACCTGTACGTAGACAAGTAAATATAAAATCATTTCTAGTCCGTGGAAAGAAGTCTGGCCTGCCAGTCCTGGGATGTCATTGTAAGACGGTGAGTCTCATGTCTTGGATGTGTTGGCAAGATAGTAAGTCTCTCAGTGCCTCAAGTCGGACAGTGCATAGAGCACTGGGTTCAAATCCCACCTCAGACATTTAGTAGCTGGGTGACCTTGGGCAAGTCACTGCATCTTGTTTGCCTCAGTTTCCTCATCTGTGAAATGAGCTGGAGAAGGAAATGGGGTCATGAGGACTGAAACTACTCAATAATAAAATGAGAGAAGTCAGACTAAATGACCCTAATGTCCCTTCCAGCTCTCACTCTGTAGGATTCCTACACCTTATGATATCTCTAAGAAGAATTGTAACTAGGAATTCCAATGATAGTGAGTGAGAGGGGGTAGGGAGGGGTTCTAATACAGTAACTGTGTTTGATTATGCTAGACTTGGCTAAAAAAAAAGAAGTGATGAGCATTGAGGAGGTCCAGGAATTGAGAGGTCAAATTGTTGGAAAGCGATCAGACACTGGGGGGAGTCAGATACTGAGCTTGTGGGATAGGAGGTCCATAGGAGGCAGCAGCTGGAATCTGGGTAGGATGGAGTGAACCTCAAAGGTCAAAAGAGGTCTTGGTGAGGTATTGATGGAATAACAATAATGCTGATAATAATATTAGCCAATATAGTGCTTCCTCTGTGCCAGGCACTCTTCTAAGAGCTTTAAGTTATTATCTCAATGGATTGAGGAGAGAGGCTATGAAGGTAGGATCGGGGAGCCAGTAGCACCTTACATGCCAGGGCATATGGAAAAAGGAGCAGCCAGCCTTGGGGATGGCACCAAGAGACTGAATGTGTATCTGAAGAAAGCCAGGTTTCAGTGTATGGAAAGGAGATGGAAAAAAGGAAATCTAGGAGGAAGATAAGTGAAAACAGCCAAGAGTTGAATACAACACTAAGGAGGGGGTAGAGGTGGATTTACTGGGGATGTGAGGGTGGGAGTGGGGAGTGTAGTCAGTGCTGAATTTACTAGGGAGGGAATATGACCAGGCAACATCCTCCCCTGCTTCCCTCTCTGATCTCCTCAGTGCATTTGGAAATATGAGATGGACAAATTTAGAGACATCTCCATTCCAAATGTTCATGTGAATTATCTGTGCCCAACTTGTGGTAGAACATTCTGAGCTCACCTTGGTCTGATCAGCCACAGTCAGATGCACAGTGCCTTGACTCCAACATAGTAATGTCATTTTAATCCTTTTCAAGAATAAAGGACAACAATCAACTGTCAACTGACCGAACTGGTCTCTAACCTGTGGGTGGCTGGAGCTGAACAGAGCAGGCTAGAAAAAGGAAAGTTGGGAATCAAACAAGTTTAATTTCAAAGCAAAGGGAAAGACTTTTAAGCAAAAAGACAGATTAGATACATGTGCCAGGGCCCCACCCCAGTAGGGAGACCAGCTTTAGTGGCTGAACCTTGATTTATATATTTGTGACTAGACAGAATCAAACATTGTAGTATAGCAACAGTAGTGAAGCACAACAGCAACAGTGAGACAGGGTTGTCTGGTGACAAAAAGTCTATTCATAGTAGGGCTTCATGCTGGGACCTGTTGGTGTCTGCCTGAGCTCAGGGATCATCTGTTCCAGAAGGTGAATGCAAAGCATTGTTGTTATTTCAAGGTCAGGGTGCAGCTTGCTTACTGGATCTTAGCTCTAAAAACCAGGGTACCTCCTAATATCTTGAAACAGCAACCTTAGTGGTATGAATATAAATTGACTGACTGACTGATCTCTGCCCCATATTGCTGAAGTTACCAGGTCAGGGGGTTCATGTAGTCAACGAAAGCTGACAGTCTGTCTAAATAGAAGATAGCACCAGGAAAAAGATCAAAGAGTGACAACTTGGAGTGGGATGGAACAGGCAACACTGATCTAGGGGATGGGTTTCATGCTCAGACTATTCTCCATCTATAAAATAAAGGCAAATAATGATTATTCAGTCTCTCCTGTAGCAAATACTGTAAGGATCATTTTGACAAATAAAGGAGCATTTGTGAAGCACTGTATAGGGAGAGATGAAAAGGAGCAATTCTCTCATTCAGTGAAACAAAAGAGAAAAAAAAATAATACAGATAAAGCTAGTAGGGGGAGGACAGGTAATGCTAGAACCTTAACTCTCATCAGGAATGTGTTAAAGAGGGAACAATGTATATGTGTGTACATAATATAAATATATATACATACATACACACATATAAAATCTGGAAAGGTATAAAAGTCTAAAATCAAAAGGAAACACAAGGTCAAGGGGATGGGGAGGAAAGAATAAGGGAGGGAATTTTGGAGAGGTGGAGAGGTTAAGGAATAGAAGGGCAAAATAGCAGGTAGAAGTGAAGCAGAGAAGTGGGGATGGATAGAGTAAATAAAATAAGAAGGATAGTGAGGAAAAATAGAAAAGAGGAAAATATACAACAAATAATTGTAGGTTAGAGTGTGAATGGGATGAATTTACCCATAAAATGGAAACTGATAGTAAGTAGATTAAAAATTTGAATCCAACAATATGTTGCTTTCAGGAAATGCTAAGAGAGACAGACAGACAAACCGACAAAGATAAAGGTAAGGAATAAAATTTATTGCGTAAAAAAGAGCAGGGGTAATTAGTAATCATGATCTCAGACAAAGTTAAAGCTAAAATGGATTTAATTAAAAGAGAAAAATAAAGAAACTACATTATGTGTCAACCATATTAATCAATACTGTTTTATACCATTTAAAATAATTAGACAGCATAAAATACCTGAGAGTATAGCTACCAAAATAGGCAAGGAACTATACAAACATAAACAGAAAGCACTTTTTAGATACATTAAGTTAGATAAATGAAATAATATTTATTGTTCATGAGTAATGTCAATATAATTTTTAAATGACAATTTTACTTAACCTATTTATATAATGCCATCCCAATTAAATTACTAAAAATTATCTGAGTTAGAACAAATAATAACAAAGTTCATTTGGAAGAACAAAAGGTCAGGAGCTCTAAAGAGAAACTGAGGGAAAAAAGATGTAAAGAAAGCAGATTCAGTATTATCAGACCATGTTATGAGGTAAGAGCATTGTTGAAGTATAAAATGAATAATTTTGATTATTTTAAATTAAAACATTTTTGTATAAATAAAACCTATGCAGCCAAGAATAGAAGGAATGCAGAAAATTGGGGGGGGGAACTTCATAGACAGTCTCTCAGATAGAATGTGATTGGATTGGAAAAATGATGTGATATAGGAAATGATGAGCTGGTTGATTTAGAAAAAACACAAAAAGACTTGGACGTATGAAGGAACATGGTATCCACTTTCAGAGAAATAGATGACAAGTAGAAATAAGCATATTACAGTCTTACATATATGTATGTGAGTATATATCTGTATGTTTACAGATATCTACATATCTATATATGTGTATAATATCTACATACATTAAAATTACATGCACACATAATATTTATATAAACAAACACACATATGTGTGTATGTATGGTGGGTGGGAGTAGGTATATTTGTGTATCTGCACCTAACTGTAGCTTTCTTGGTGGGAGGAAAGGGAAGAGAAGGGAAAAAATAATGTAAAAAATGCACATTAGAGAACAACAACAACAACAAAAAGAAAACTAAGGAAGCTAAGCTAGACAGCTTTGAAAACAATGTGTAGTGTTTATTATATAGGTTTTCTTGAAGTGGCAGTTATTTATACAGAATACTCTCTGAGGTTCTGCCATGTGCAGGGTAATTTTTCTCTTTTCTTATTTTATATTTGTTTAAAATAAATTGGAAAACTAAATAAATAAATAATTGGTTCTAGATGGGGCTAAATGAATTTCATCATCCTGAAGATAATTTTTGACAAAATGATGGGGGTTTTCAGAGTTGCTCTTTGATGCGCCTTCCATCTTTCAGTTCCATGTTCCTTGGGTTCTAGCCCTGAATTTGTCACAACATACTGTGTGACCTTGTACAAGTCATTTTCCCTTTAGGGAAAATCTAGAAGATGAAGGAACTTGAACCACTTCATTTCACCCAGCTCTGACAGCCCAAGATGGAGTGAAAAGGACTTGAATCCTTACTTTCCCACTTCATAAGCTCTTAGGTCGTGCTACATACAATCAACCAACTCAGGCAACTTCTGTGGACCACGATTTCCTTTGCTATAAAATGAGAGGGCTGAACTAATTGATCTCTTAAGATCTCTTCAGATTCTATAATCTAAGGTTCTCTCTCAAGTGCTAAATGTGCCCCCCTTCACCAGGGGTATCGGCTTTGTAACAGAGGATGCTGCTTTATTCCCACAGGAATAAATTTCTAATGGGGGAATCTTAGGCACCAGAGATAGACCAATGAGGAGGATGCTTTTGGGCAATGAGCTTTCTCTTGTGCCCTTTTAACCACAGGCAGTTTCAGAGCATGACAGCCTTGTGTGGGGAGGGCAGGGGAAGAGGATGTACTACCGCAGTTTTCCTCATGCCCATGCTGAAGCCAGGTTTCTGATGAAAGTCTCTAGGACCATGGGAAAGTGTCCAGACAGAGCCACAGCCTTTCATTACCTATTATATATGCTGGGTATAAAAATGCATCTGTAATAAAGCTGTGACAGGCACGGTTCCAGTTAGAGATGAAATAATAGGCAGGTTTGAGTGATGGGTCTATAACTTTGTTCAGTGGGCCCTGAGAGGGTGTCCTTTGCCACTGGAAGAAGCAGGGGTTTAGCCCTGAGAAGCTGGGGGGGAGGTGTGCTTCAGCATGGGGGATGGGACAGGGTTTTGCTCCTGTTTCCTCCTCTTCCTCTTCTTCTTCCTCCATCTCTTCCTCTGCCTTTTTTTTCCTCCCTCTTTTCCTTCTCTTTCTTATCCTTCTCATCCATTTTCTCTTCCTTTTTTTTTATTCCTCTTCCTCCACTTCCTTCTCCTTCTCCTCCCATAATAGGGGCCCTTTAATTAACTCAGCTCAGCAAGCCACCCACCAAGAGACTGGGCCTCAGGGACAACGCCCTCAGCCTGGAGTCATAGCGTGGTATAAGGATTATTTTGTGGATGTGTAATAACTTGTTCTTTCTCAGAGGAATACCTGGAGGCTTTCTCCATACACCAAGTACAAAGAAGACCAGAGTAGCTTATTACTAGTTTACTCATGTTGCCCTAATACAGAATCTGGGCTAATTACTAAGTATGGTTCCCCACCTCCTGGCAAGACTAATCATTCTGGGTTTGCATGGAACCCAGAACACTGGGGGCAATGAGGGGCAGTGGACTAGAAGATGGAAGGCCTTGGGACAGAACCTGGCTCTGCCACTGACTCACTGGACTGGCCTCTCTGTAAACAGGGACTTAAACAAAATGATCTCCAAGATATCCTCCCAACTCTAACTCTGTATCTGTCCTGGCACCTCCTTGTAACATGACCTGCCATCTAGTGGAACTTGGCAGTATAATGGTATGTCCTTCTCTTTCCCTTTTTGACAAGTAGGGAAACTGAGGCCTAAAGAAGCGAGAAAACACCCAAGCTGCAATTATTTGGGGGAGAGGACTATGTTGTGTCCAGCACAAGACACAATCCTTCCTAGAAGACCCCTTTTGACCAAAAGATGGAAGTAGACAAGTGCTTTGTAGTCATGTTTCTCATAATTCTTGACTTTGCCCTAGATAAAATCCAGAATAATAGGGCTAGAAAGGACCTTCAAGGTGATCTTCATTGACAGATGAGAGGCATCCTGATGCCGTGGAAAGCACCCTAGAGTGGGAACCAGAAGAACCATGTTCTTATATTGCTTCTACTAATTATCATTTCATGTGATCTTGGCCAAACCAGTTAATTTCTATAAGTTTAAGTCTCCTTATCTGTAAAATTAAGGGTTAAAATAAGTGATCTCCACAGTCCCTTCTAGTCTAACTTCTATAATCTTATGATGTCCCTAGCTCTCAGTTTTCTCAGCTGTATAATGGGGATAACATTGCCAGTGGTACTGATCTTGTAAGATGTGATGAAAATCCAAAGAAATGATAAGTGACCAGTGCTATAGTATAGTAGAACCTCTGAGGTCATAGAGGGGCCAAAACTTGGCCAAGGTCATACATCTGGGCTCTTGAAGATGCCAAGTCTTGTACAACTGCACGTGTATTGCCTTCTCAAGAAGGGGAGAAGGGAAGGAAGGAGATAATATGGAAATTTAAAAAAAATTAAGTTTAAAATTTTCGTTAACATGTGAGAAAAAAATTAAATAGGAAAAAGGAGGAGATATTTAGCTAAATGGAGAAGCAATCCAAAGAGTTCCCAAACATTAGGGAAGCTTGGAATCAAATGAAGAAAATCAACACTTATTATACATCTGAACTCAAGAAAAAAGTGTCCCTGGACTCGAGAAAAAAAAACAGCACTTATTAATCATCTATTATGTGTCCAAAAATGTGTTAAGTGCTTTACAAATATTGTCTCATTTGATCCTCGAAACAACCCTGAGAGATAGGTGCTATCATTAACTCCATTTTATAAATGAGGAAACTGAGGCAGAGGTTAAGTGCTCCAAGTTTACAGAGCTAGTAATCTGAGGCCAAATTGAATTCATTCTTCCTGATTCCAGGTCCAGTGTTCTTTCCCTTGTGTCACCAAGCTACCTCATTCACAAAAGCCTTATTCATTTTTATAATCCACAGAGATATTTTACAGATGAAGAAATTGAAACAAGCAGTAGCCTTAGGACAAAGAGTTTAATCTCATCCTCAACTACAACCAAACTGATGATCAGCTCATGGCAATTTAGAGATGAAAGGGAACTCTAACCCTCACATATGACAGATAAAGAAACTGAGACCTGAGACAGGAACTTGCCAGCCCTAGGTGTTTGCACATTTGTACATCTGAGTGCTGGCTCTTTCCCTACAGAGAATCCACTCTGCCCCATACTCTCTGTGAGACTTTGGATAATACTTAACATCTAGGACTCAGTGCTCCTATCTATATAATGAATGTTTCAGATTGGATGGTCCCTAAGGTTAATTTGGGACAGCTGGGTGGCCCAATGATAGAATTCTGGAGTCAGGAAGACCAGTTCAAATCAAGTCTCAGACTCTTACTAGTTGTGTGAACCTGGGCAAATAACTTAATTCTGCTTGCTTCAAAAGTTTTCTTTTCTGTAAAAAAGCTAAAGATGACTGAACAATAATAAGGTCAACTTCCTGCACTAAATGTGTGTGTGTGTGTGAGAGAGAGAGAGAGAGAGAGAGAGATTTCTATCTATTCACATCTATATCTATAGATAGATAGATAGACAGATGGACAGATGGATAGATAGATAGATGAAGATAGATGGTTATCTATCTATAGCTATATCTACATTTAGATAGATAGATAGATAGATAGATAGATAGATAGATAGATAGATGGATGGATATAGATATATATTTATCTACATCTATATTTAGACAAGTGAGAGAGGATAGAGGATAAATAGATAGATAGATATAGATATGTGTTTATCTACATCTATATTTAAATAAGTGAGAGAGGATAGATAGATGATATATGGATAGATACATGAATGGATAGATGTCTATGTACATCTTTATGTTTAGATAGATGATAAGTAGATTTTAGATATGATATATAGTTGATAGATGAATAAATAGATGAATGGATAGACAGATATAGATCTGCATCTATATTTAGATCAATAAATGATAGGTGACAAATATAAATAGATAAATGATAGATGATAGATAGATGGATACAGATAGATGCCTATCTAGCTACATCTATATCTATATTTTTATTGATAGAATAGATAGATGAGTGCCTAGAACAAGGACTGGAAACTAGGTGTACCAACTCATGCTCTTTCTACTATACCAAACAACATCCTCCTTTGATTGTCAATGAATTGAGTTCAGGAACTGAAGCCCAGAATCCTTTGTTTTCCCACTATCTTCCCAGGAGGCAGGTACTTTGTTCTTGGAAAACAAAATGTGACTGTCTCAGGTGGTAGTAACTCAGCAGAGGTTTCCAAAGCTATGTTGAGGGGGCCTCTCACTGGGACTGTTAATGGGTATATTGGTTGGGCTGCCTCTAAAGTTGGACTCTGGAAATCTGAGATTCCTTGCTCTGGATCACCAATCTCTCCTTCCTGGGGAAGATAGGAGGGGGGGGGTCTGAAGCAGAATTAGAATGTGAACAGCATCATTTGATCCATTCCCCCATCTTAGAGCTGTAGGCCTAAGACCAAGAGCTTTGCCTCCCTCCCCCTCCCCTATACCCAAAATGGGGTCATACCACCTGCCATTTGCAGCTGCAAAAAGCTGCATACTTGGCTCAGCTTCCCTCAGAATGACCTAGATCCTTAGGAAATAACTGATTCTGGGAAAAAATAGCCTAGACCCCAAAATTGTCTTCCCACTCAACCCGTGATCCCATCCACAATGACCTCTGGCTCAGTTTCCAAACTTGACTTCAGGATGGAACTTGGAGGAAGAGAATGTGAAGGAGAAGCATTACCCAGGGTCCAGGATTCAATATCTAAATGAGAACTGCAGCTATTCCTGAAATCAGCTTCATAGAATTTTCCATCAGAATTATATATCTGAAAAAGCCCACCCTCTCCTCCCTGTACCCATTGGGTGGTCCTCTAGCCTCTGCTTGAAGACCTCTGGTGGAGAAAAACCTGCCACCTCCCAAAGAATTCCATTCCTCTCACGGATTGCTCTAATTATTAAAATGGATTTTTTTTGCCTTTATCTCCAGCTGAAGTGGGAGTCAAAGTACCCATTAGGAGTCTTGTTTTTGCCATTAACTCAGTATATGACCTCCATTAGAGTGTAAACTCCTTGAGAGCAGGTAAGATTTTCAACTTTTGTCTTTGTGGGGACAGCACCAGGGACAGCACCTGATTTATGGTGAGGGCTTACTAAGTCCTTGTTAAATTGCATTGCGTTTGGGACCCAATTATATGTCTTAGTAATTTGGATTCTGGGATCTCTGAGGGGGATGGAAAGGGGAAGAGGAAAGTCAGGGAACCTGAGGTATCAATGATTTTGCTATTTCTCCCAAGCTACATGACCACTTCACCTTTCCTCCATATCCATCTCCTGGCCAGCCCCCTTCTTCTCTCTCCATCCTCCACAATTTCTGGACACCAGAAACACAAATGACATGACAAATATTAACTTCGTCTTGGTGAGGGCCAATGGAGATGGTGTGTCAGCAATTAGCCAAAATAATCAGTAAACCAGAAAGCAATCAGTTGTCCCTCCTTTGGGGCCACTGTCCCCTACAGGGAGGCCACTGATTTGAGTATTTTCTTGTTCAAAAGTGAAGCAACTTAATTTTAGCATCCCTCCCAATGGCTCGCTCCTATTCAGGATGAAGAGACAAAGGGAAGTGCAAGCAATTATAAAGAGAGTTCTGGACTGTCCTAGAGAGATTTGATGACTATAAATCAACTTCGAATTGTTCACACATTTAAGGACTTGGGGACCCTGAAGCACCTAAAAAACTTAAGGGATCCAGTGTACAGACTTCACTTTTAATTGAACAATGGGGAGTTAGAGAAGGGGCAAGGGTAGATTTTCTCTGATTTTCTCTCTGGTTCCCCATGAGAACAGTTTACTTATTTTATGTTCTGGTCTTTGATGCTTCCCCAGTGACTGTCAGTTCACAAGGCTCTGTTTCCAATTTGACTCCCCACAGCCATCCCCAGTTCTCATTTTACTTTAAGAACAAATCAGAGAGAGGGTCCAGTCTTCTCAAAGTTACAGCCTGGGAAAGCCAAGCGGAGATTAGAACACATGCCTTTGGACAGCATGCTTTTCCTTGAGAGGGCTAGAAGAGAGCATCAGGAGTAGAATCACAGAATTATAAACTCTCCAGTTTGCAAAGAGCCTCAGAATCATCTGGTCTAACCTGTTCCTGAGCAGAAAAACTCATCCTCTGCTTGAAGATCTGGGGAAACTCAGTTTTTCCTATTCCTTACCTCTTTATCACTTTGTTCAATTATTTCAGTTCTATTGGTGGATAGCTCTACTTGTTAGAATTATTTCCCTACAAGGAAGAACTTAAGTCTGTTTACAACTATCACTCTTAACTCCTAGAGCTCAGGGTTCCAGTGAAAGCTCCAGAATTTTATAACAGGGGTACAGTGCCTTTCTGCTCAGTTTCCTGAATCATAGGAGGGCAAGTTCAGCGCTCTGGGTGGTAAAAACAGGAACTGGACTCTGCTGCTGAGATGGGATAGGAAATCTCTGTGGCCATCCTATCTGTGATTTGCCCTTCTTCAGAATGACTACTCTAATCACATCAAGCAAGATATTGGGCAATCAACTTTGGGCAATTTATCTAATCTTCCCTGGTACCTATCTATAAAATAAGGGGTTGGATTAGATGGTCTGGCCTTTGAGGTCCAAATCTATGCCTCTGTGACTTTTTGTAATATTTTTCTTGTTTTCCCCAAATTTGGAGTCCAATTTACTCTTGCTTTCCTGTTCTCTTACTCCCTGGCTCTTCTACCAATATGATGGTAAATGGAACATAATCTCCTTGAGCCAAGGACTGTTTCAGTTTTTATTTTAATAATTCCTCCACTTCCCTAATGCATGCTGATTGATTGATTAGCAGTGTCCCATTATGAAGTCCTATTTTCTAATTCTCCAGTCCAATGGGTACCTCTTTCCCAAAGTTTTCCTTGTTTGTGCTACAACCCTCAAAAATAAAGAAAAGAATCCCTCCTTCTTCTAACCGTTTCATAGTATTTTCTTTTATCATGTCACAGAATTTCAGAGCTGGACTTCAAAGGTCCAGGTCATGAACAAGAATCTTTTCTACAATAAACCCAAGAGACCATCTGGTCTTTGCTTGGAGACTGACAGTGAAAGAGAGAGTCTCTCCCCTCCTAAGACCGAAGGTTCTGTTAATTATTACCGTTTTTTCCCCTTCATGTCTCTTAAATCTCCCTCTTCCACATCCACCCTTGGCTTTTGGTTCTGGCACCCAAGATTATGAAAGATGAGTCAAATCTCTGTCATGTGACATCTCTTCAGATATGCAGAAGATCTTTCCTATCCCTGTGGCTCACCATTGGCTCCCTGCTCCCAGCCATTTTCTCTCCTGGCTGACCATCCCTAATAATTTCACTCAAAGTCTGATCATATTTATCATACTGCATTGTTTCCTAGGAATTTTGCATATAACTTATTTCCCTGCTAAATGACAAGATCTTTAAGGAAAAGGGATAAAAGTGTAGCAAAGCTGTAATTTAGCCCTGCTATTGTTTGCCAACTGGGTAGGTGTGGTTGTGAAGCAGGCAAATTGGGCCCAGGGCCTGATGGAAATAGGCAGAGTTTAAAATAAATTTGCATTTAGGGTCAAGGAGGGATTTGAATTCACCTTCAACATCAGCCCTGAAGCTTAAACTCTCTTTTCAGGGGCTATCGAAGTCATCATCTGATTAGCATTGTTGCTATGGGAAAGTGGGAAAAGCTGGGGGAGATGTTTGGCCAGGCCTTTGGAACTAATCCATCTGCAAAACTGAATTGACCACGTGGGCTTGGAGGAGAAGATGGAGATTGGGGACCTCCCTAAGGAGGATGCAGAGTCTGTTCTTATGTCTCTCTACTCCCAACAGTTCCTAGCTGTGTCACCTTCAGCCTGATTCTTTATATCATTGAGGCTCAGTTTTCTCCTTTGGAAAATGAGGATAATGAGAAATAGCCCTGCAATGGGATTCAGGGGGCTCCAGGGGCTCAGAAATCAACTGTGTATGAGAATACGCAGCTTGTATGACCTTGGACGAGTCCTGATTTCTCCAAGGCTGCATTGATACAGCAGAGCCAACTCTGGCTTTGGAGTCAGAAGCCCTGAATTCATTTGATAATTCTGCTTTTTTGTGCCAGTCAAGATAACCTCCTTAGGCCTCAGGTTGGGGTAGCTGGGTGGTGCAAGGAATAGAGTAAGGATTAGTCAGAAAGACTCATCTTCCTGAGTTCAAATGCAGCCTCAGACACTTACTAGCTGTGTGACCCTTTGTAAGTCACCTAATCCTGTTTGCCTCAGTTTCCTCATCTGTAAAATGAGTGAGGGAAGGAAATGGAAAACCATTCAGCATCTCTTCCAGGAAAACCCCAAATGGGGTCATGAAGAGTCAGGCACAACTTGAAAATGATGCAACAACAAAGATCTCAGGTTCCTCATCTTTGAAACAATGTGGTTGGACTAGACTTCTAAGATTCTCTTCAATTCTTAATTGGTGATCCTCCTTGCTTTTCAAGGTCCTTTCCAGTTCTAACCATTATGATCCTTGCTGACAGAGTCACTGTAAATATCAAAGGAGAGAATGAAAATGAAAGTTAACTTGAAAAGGCTAGAACTCTTCACCAAAGAGTCTTGACTTGGAGCATGCAGACACCCTCAAAGACCTGTAGGAACATTTAAAGGGATCCATAAACTTGTATGGAGAAAAAAATGCATCTTTATTTTAACTATGATATCCTTTATAGTTCTATTTTGTGGTTTTTAAAAACAAAATTTTGAAAAGGGGCCCATGGATGTCACCAGATACTATCCAAGGGATCCATGAACCAAAACAGGTAGAGAACTGTTCCCTAGATGAATATAAGTCTTTCTGAAGATCATCCTGACTGTGGGAGGATGGGAACATAAAGTCAGACTGGAAAGTCTGAGTGGAAAAGAGAGCAGAATTCCCCTCTCTTCTGCCAGGCAATTTAACTTCCTGAAACCAAAGGATGGGGTAGCTGGGTGATGCAGTGGATAGAGCATCTGGTCTGGAGTCAGGAAGACTTGTCTTTCTGGGTTCAAATCTGCCATGTCAATGAATTCCATAGTATATCTCACTCACCCAATAGTCCTTTCCGGCTTACTTCCACCTTCCTCACAATAGTCCCATGAGGTAAGTGCTAGAGATGGTGAAGTGGAAAGTCAAGAAGACTCGAGTTGTAATCCTACCTCAATACTGACTAACCATTCTGAACATACTTCTCGCCTGTAAAATAATAGCACTTCCTCCCCCCACCCCAGGGTTATAAGTGGTACAGTGTGTTGGGCTCAGTCAGGAGTCAGGAAGCTCTGAATTCAAGTCCAGCTCAATCATTTCATGGCTGTGTGATTTTGAACCAACAACTCAACCCTTATTTACCTCAGTTTTCTCATCAGTAAAATAGGCATAATAATAGAGTCCACTGCTCAGGATGGTTGTGAGGATCAAATGAGATAATATTTGTAAAATAGCACAGGACTTGTCATATAGAAGTGCCATATATATAAATATTGGTTATCATTATCATCATTGTAAGGAATAAATGAGCTCATATATGTAAAGTGTCCTACCTGCAATCTTCAAACCATTCTCTTTGTACAGTTGAGGAGAGGTGAGATAAAATTTACAAGACAGCATTCAAACTTCAGGTTCAGGATTTTTTTCACTATACCAAGTTGCTTTGGAAATATTGATTAACACCTCCTAAGTATTACTAAGAGAAGGTGTTAGATTGTGATGGGAATTGTAAAGAATGCAAATGAGATCATAACTCGGAGAACTAAAAGGGACCTCAAGTCTCTTGTTTTCCAGCATTGAATTATCCCCATTTTACAGATGAGGTAAATTTACTGCTTTCCAATCTATCATTCTTTCTGCTACATGGCATTCTTCTCTCTTTTAATTAAATTTTTATTATTATTTTATTTTTCAGTCAAGGAAATCTGTCTTTTCTCCCTTCTTTGTCCCTGAGAAAGAAAATAAAATAAAATCCCTGTTACAAACATGTATAATCAAAAAAAAAAAAATCCTCCTACTGTCCATGTCCCAAACTGTGTCTCAATCTACACTGAATTCAGTACCTCTCTGTCAGGAGGTGGGTAGCATGTCTTGTCATGTGTCTTCTGTAATTTACATCACAACTTTCAAACAAGGGGAACTCCACCCTAGCAAAATCAGAATAACCATCCACTCAGAGAAGTGGAGGACTTCAGGGGCAGAGTGTTGTATACACAGTCAGGAAACATCATTGAATTAGCTCTTTTGCCTATTTATTTTTCTTTTTACATGAAAAAGTTTGATGCTAGGTGAGGGTGAATCATATCTGAAAATGGCTATGATGTCAAAACAAAAAAAATCAACTAAACTTTTTTTCAATCAAGAAAATGTCATGTTCTCAAAATTGACTGACTCCATCCGGCACCCTGGGTCCAGTTAATATAGTTAAAGATCTGAATTACCTCTGGTAGTCTTCCTGGCCTGGTTGAGGCAGATGCTGTAACTTGAAATCTGTAAGATCTGGCTCTCTCACATCTCTACCAAGTGGGTATGTTTACAGAAAAGTACAAAAAAATAAAGCTGCATTTGCAAGTAGAAGATAGATTGAAGAGCTGGGCTGAGTAATTAGCTAATTAGAGAAGCTGAATAATGAGCTAATTCTCAAGCTTTTATTTACTGAAAGGGAGTTTGAGGATGGTTCTGGATGGGAACTGGGTGTAATCAATACCCACTCCAGCATGCCAGGCAGGGGGCTAATGGGATCTGGCTTGGAGGAGAGCAGGGTGGCCACAAACAGCATGCTATAATCTTGGGGAGGAAAAAGGTCAAGGAGAAATACCCACTGTCTGGAGTTCATTCACCATCCTCCTCATGAAGCCCCCAGAACAGGTCCATCTCTGAGTGGAAGTGAACCTTTTCAGCTTCACCTGGGATCTTTATGGTTAGATTGGGCCAAAATGGCCCATGTGAGAGACAGATGTTGTTTACATTAGAATGTAAGCTTCTTGAGGACAGGGACCATCCTTTTTCAAATGTTTTCTTTGGGACAGCTAGGTGGTGCAGTGGATAGAGCGCACCAGCCCTGAAGTTCTCAGGATCTGAGTTCAAATCTGGTCTCAGACACTTAACACTTCCTAGCTGTGTGACCTTGGGCAAGTCACTTGATCCCAATTGCCTTAGCAAAAAGACAATTAAATAAAATATTTTCTTTGTACCCCCATTAATTAGCTCAGTACCTGGCACATGATAAACATTTAATTAATCCTTGTTGATTGATTGAGGCAGAAAGAATCTACCAGGTAGCATGGTCAGATCCTCAGCCAGAGGGATTTTTAGGGATTCAAGCCATAGCTTATCCCTTTCCTTAAGGGAATAGACCTTGCACCCATTTCTATATCACCATAAGATGTACATTTCTGAGCACCCTATGAGGTGGGTAGCAGCCCTCAGAGAGGTCAAGGGTCTTGAGTATGGTCCCACTTAAGAACCGTAATTTGAATCCAGGTGTCTAGACTACCAGATTCAGGGAATTTTCCCCACACCTCTCTGCCAATAGGATCTCCCTGGCATGGTCCTGCCCTGGAAAAATACTCTGGCCATGATCCTTTCTCCTTTCAGGTTGATCTCAATGTGAACTCCTCTCCATGTCTGCCCCCCTCCAAGAACAGCCCCTCTCTTCTGCCATTTCCTTTCCGGGGGCTGCATCCTCCTTCCTTGTGGAGCAAGATTTTTCCCAAGCCAGGCTACACAGTTTCCCATGCATCCAAGATTGGTGGGAGCAAAGCTGAGATTGCAGAGATGTAGGATCTAGGTACTTGCTATCTGGGTAACCCTCCAAAATGGATTAAAAAGCTCTCTAAACCTCAGTTTTTTTTCATCTGTAAAATGGGACTGGGAGGTTGGAATAGAAAGCCTCTAAGGCCGCTTCCAGTTCTGGATTTAGGATTGTCTCTTCCATGAGTCTACCACTTCCAATCTTTTTTCCAGATCTACATCTGGCCACTGGACCCAGTGGAGGGGAAAATGGGGCAGGTGACCTCGTACAGCCTCCCTCCCTTAAATCCAATTTAATCATGTCACGGCATCACCTCCGTGATGTCATGGTCCTCTCTGAGAATGAAGGACAAACAACAATCTAACCCACAAGGAGATTTTTCCCAGATACCCTCAGGTACCATGGGCATATGGCAGCATGCTGCTGGTGTGACTGGAATGACTTGGTCCAGCTGCTCGGGATCATTAGCCGTTCAGAGGCTTAAGGAGAAACATAAAGAACCTTGGAGGTCAAGGTCTTTGGGACAAGCAGAGATGAAATTGTTTCTCTAACTCACCTGGGACAAGGCAGTGATGACTTAGGATGCTCATCACTGTATTAGGGGGCTTCTCATTCATTCCACAAATATGGGTGGTGCAAGGTGCATGGCTGATGAGGAGGGATGATGTTCCAGGGTTAGCAGGGAAGAGGAGCTTGAGAGCTAGCCTCAAAGCAGAGACCTGGGTTTAAGTCTTGTCTCTGACACTTATTTGCTGCATGACCTCAGCAAGTCTTTTTAACTTCTCCATGCCCCCAATCAATTCTTCAACACTATAAAGTCAAGAAAACAACAGCAATGACAACAAACAAAAATGTACTGATAAATATTAGTATGGGAAGTCCCTCACAAGAGTTCTCTACTCTAATGAAATTACTCTAATGAAATGAAATGTTTCAAGTCAAGAAACATTTTGGAGGGAATGTGGGAAAACTGGGACATCAATACATTGTTGGTAGAGTTGTGAGCTGATCCAACCATTCTGGAGAGCAATTTGGAACTGTACCCAAAAGACTATCAAAATGTGCATAGCCTTTGACCCAGCTGTGTTTCTATTGGGTATATTCCAAAGAGATCTTAAAGATGGGAAAAGGACCCACATGTGCAAGAATGTTCATGGCAGCCCTTTTTGTAGTGGCTAGAAATTGGAAACTGAATGGATGCCCATCAATTGGACAATGGCTGAATAAATTATGGTATATGAATGTTATGGAATATTATTGTTCTGTCAGAAAAAACCAGCAGGATGATTTCAGAGAGGCCTGGAGAGACTTGCATGCTGAGTGAAATGAGCAGAACCAGGAGATCATTGTATACAGCAATGAGAACATTATACAATGATCAATTCTGAAGGACATGGCTCTTTCCAACAATGAGATGATTGAGGCCAGTTCCAATGATCTTGTGATGAAGAGAGCCAACCGCCCCCAGAGAGAGGACTGTGGGAATTGAGTGTGGACCACAACACAGCATTTTCATTTCTTTTGTAATTGTTCCCTTGCATTTTGTTTTCTTTCTCATTTTTTTTCCTTTTTGATCTGATTTTTCTTGTGCAGCAAGATAATTGTATAAATATGTATGCCAATATTGGATTTATATATTTTTACCATGTTTAACATATATTGGATTACTTACCATCTAGGGGAAGGTGTGGGGAAAGGGGAGGGAAAATTTGGAACATAAGGGTCAATGTTGAAAAATTATCCATGCATATGTTTTGAAAATAAAAAGCTTTAATAAAAAAGAAACATTTATTAAGCATCTACTGTGTGCCAGACACTTTGCTAAATTCTGAGGATGTATTAAAGGCAAAAGACAGCTCTTTCCCTCAAGGAACTTATGATTGAATAAGGGAAGTAGCATTCAAATCTGTACAAAGAAGAAATATACAGGACAAATTGGAGATATTCAAGAGAGGGAAGTCACTGGTATGCCAGTTGAGCACAAAATCCCTAGCTCCAAGCACAAAGTATGTCCCTCTGGCACATATTAGACACTTGCTATCTAGTTGTTGATTGGCTGGTTTAAGATTACAGGTGACTTTTTGAGGAGGGACAGGGTGAAATGAAATAGAGAATAAAATAAATTGGAGGAGGGAATACAGTTAGTAATAGCAATTATGTAAAGAATTTTGAAGCAAGTTTCTCTGGTGAAAGCCCCATTTCTCTCTCTTTGTCTCTGTCTCTGTCTCTCTGTCTCTGTTTCTCTCTGTGTGTGTCTGTGTGTGTGTGTGTGTGTGTCTCTCTCTCTAACTTAATTTTTCTTGAGGGCTTTTATTTTCATTAGAGTAGGAGATCTATGTCATTTTTTCACAACTTGATTTTTATGGAAATGTTTTGCATAATTCACAAATAGTTTCTTAATTGTGGATAGGAATACATCAAAAATTTTAGAAACAAATGTAAATTTTTTTGTTGTTTTGCATGTAACTGGGAGGATGTTAAATAAATAAATACAACAAAAATTATTTATAGCACCTCTTTTCTCAGGGAAAAGAATTAGAAATTGAGGGGATACCCATCAACTGGGGAATGGCGAAATAAATTGTGGTATGAAATTATAAAGAAATATTATTGTTTTATAAGAAATGATGAGCAGGATGCTATTTTAAAAAATCTGTAAAATACTCCATGAATTCAAACAAAGTGATATATACTGCGTACATAGTAATAGCAAGGTTGTGGGATGATCAGCTGTGAATGACTTTACTATTCTCAGCAATACAATGGTCTGATTATACATAGAGGGATTTATGATGAAAAAAATGCTATTCATACCCAGAAAAAGAACTGATTGTGTCTGAATGCAGACTGAAGCATACTTTTTTATTTTTTTGAGGGATTTTGGGGGGGAGGAAAATTATTTTACATGTAACTTCAGAAAAAATAAAAATATTTTTAATTTTTTTTTCCAAGGAGTGCAGGTGAAAGGGGCTTAGGTCTAAACAAGGTTGATGGCAATGGAAGAAGAGAGGGCAGAAGTCAAAGAACTTGACTGAAGAGGGAGGAATCAAAAGTAATTCCAGTTCTGAATGTTGAAGAGTAAGAGAAGGAAAGGTTCTAAAATTCCCTAAATGAAAAATCCAAAAAAAGGAAAAAGACCAATCAGACACTTAATTTGGAGTCAAATCTTTGGAAGTTTTCATAGTTTCAGTGCCCACCTAACGCTCTGGACCTCTAGGTCTGGAGAGGTGAGTACCTTGCCAATGGTTATATAAGTAATAATTCAATGGGAAAGTTGGGACATGAACCCAGTCCCTTAATTCCAAGTGCAGACCTCTAACTTTATGCACTACATTGCCTCTGGTTTTGTATTGTTTTGTTTGAAAGGTGGAGAAGAAGGGAAAAGCTAATTGAGGTCAACTCTGTGGCTTTAGACAAGATTCTTTTTACCCTTTGGGGCTTTACTTTCCTCCACTGGAGGTCCTGGGTAATTTAATAATTTTATCAATAAGGCCAGTATGTTATTAATAAAAGGATGGTCATTTGACCATCCCTCTTAGACCAAAGATCCAGAATAGCAGTGCCCTTTAAAGATGAAAATCATAGAAAAATGAAAGGTTATATTAAGATGAGGGTCTTCGGTAGCTGATCCATGTCATCCATATCTTGGTTAATGAGACATTAATTTCTTTACCACTTTTTAAGGCAAAAAAAAGAATCAACTCTTCCTCAGACCTGACAATGAGCAGAAATAGATCCATTAGTTCAAACTTAGAAGTTCTTTCACTGTGTATAAATATCTTAGCCTAGGAAAATGTTTGAGAGATTTCCTCCACTAGTTGATTTCTGGATGGGGAAGTAGAAAAGGGTAAAAACCTTGGTCCTAATACACTAATTCTTAAATACAAGAGAAAATATTCCTTTTTCACATTGTCTAGTCTCTGTGAGCTATGAACTGCCAGATCAATGAGCTAAGAGGATGTAGGATAAACCGATGGATTCCAGAAGTCCCCAAGGAAGGATAGCATTCTTCCTTCTTTCCCCAATTTCCATCTGTCCCATGACCACCCCCACCTCAGCTCTTTCCTTAGCCAGAGCTCCTCCCATCCCCACCTGCCCTGTGAAGAATGGATTGGTTCTACCTGTCTTGCCTTTACAAATCGAGGCTCATAAGAAGCCATTAGTGGGGTTCTGGAGGGCCAGTGACTGGGGGTGGGAGACTAAGGGAAGGTGTTAAACTGGGAGGGGGTGGATGAGTCTGTAAGCACTGATATTTTACCTACCTTCTTGGTGGTAATTAACCCTGTGCTAATGAAGTGAGACGGGAGAGCCGATGTCATAAGAAGCAGGCTCATCAAGAAGCTGTACCACTGCTAATGAGGACATTCTGGGCTAATCTCTCCCTTGTATCCCCCCTCCCATTGTTTTAATATTGGTTAATTTCACTCTAATGTAGATGAATTGCTGACTTCCCACCTGGACTTCCTAGAGTTGAAGTTTGTTAAATATTGGGAGTTTTCCTTGGGGCTGTGCCAGACCCTGGAATGGGGAAGGGGATGGGCGGTGGGTTGGGGAGAGGAGGAGCACTAAGCATCTGGGCCAAGAAGACTACAGCTTATTTTTCCTGGCTCCCAAATCACACTGTTATCTAAACTTTGGCTCCCCAGTATCTTGTACATAGTTGGCTGTTGATATAAAATTAATATTGATTGGTTTATTGATGCATGGTCTGGGGGCTCCTTTTTATCCGATGCCCTATCCCACTTTGCCCTTAGAGAATCCTGGTGGATTGGATCATTAGTGGGAGGAGGAGTGGGGAGCTGTCCATTTCCCTACCATATTTGAAGAGAAATCATGGGACCATAGATCTAGAGTTGTAAGAGACCTCAGAGGCCTTCTATCTCGTTCTCTTCATTTTACAAATGGGGAAAGTGAGGCACAAAGCCTCAGGTCACCCAAGTGTCAGAAGCAGGAGGGGAACACAGAAAATTCCAGAGTCAGGATTCCCTGTTACAGGGACTGGACAGTCATCACCACTGGTGAAGAAATCCAGGTAAGAAGCAAAGCCCTCTCAGAGGGTAAAGATCAGAAGAAGCAGCTCTAAGATTAACTCAATTGTGTGTAACTGAAGGCAAATCTCTTTTCTCTGGCCTCCAGTTTCCTTGTCTGCAAATCAAAGGCACTAGAGTAAATGTCTCCAAAGTGCCCTCCAGATCGAGGGCTTGGTTAAGCATCTCCTCATGTGGGGCCCAATTGCTTTTGCTGCAGCCAGAGATCAGGAGCAGAATTTTCTTGTTCTGTCCTTGAAGGATTTAGAACACTCCTTTCTTCCTGCTCATTCCCTTCAGGCCCTTTCCATCCTCAGGTTTAAATAATCTATCTGACAGCTTGGTAGTTTGTCTTCCCATCTATCCAGGGCTTCTGAGGTGAGGACTCCAAACCAGCCAAGGTGGTAATTGAAGGTGCCCAGAGGGAATCCACATCTCCACTCCTCCTCCCATCAATTATCCAATCCATCAGAATTCTCTAAGCTCAGAGTTGGATAGAGCACCATGTGGTACCAAACAAAAAAGGAGCTCCCAGACCATGTATCAATCAACCAATCAACATTCATTTTATATTAACGGTCTACTATGTGCAAGGGATCGGGGATCCAAAATCAGCAGTGAACAGTCTACCTTCAAGAAGCTTACAGTCTAAGGGAGCAAGACAAGTAGACAATGAAACAGTCACTAAGCATTTATTAACCACCTACTATGTGCCAGGCACTGTGCTAAGCACTAAGGAGCCAAAGTCAGGTAAAAGACAGTACTTGTCCTTGAGGGATTCACAATCTAGTGGGAGAGACAAAAAGAAAATAAGTACATACAAAACAAGTTATATAACAGCCTTGGGAGCCAGGTAGTAGAGATAGGGATGGAACAAATAGGAAATAATTACCAGAGGAAAGGTAGTAGACGACATTCTCTGCTTCAGCATCCTATCCTCCCAAGCCAATGCTTTGTCATCTAAGCCAATTCCTGGGTGATTCTAGTGGTTGTTCCATAAAATCTCCACGGAGGATAATAACAGTAATACACAAACAACAATTTAGCTTTACAAACCAATTTCCTCACAACAGCCTTCGGAAACGAGTAGGAGAAATGGTGACTGGACCCGTGTAGAAAACTCTCTCCACTAATATTGCGATTTACAATCTTAGAAAGTGGCCTGGAGTATTAGTCAGCTGATTAATCAAATTTGCCTAAAAATCACACAGCCTATGTGTATCTGAGGCTAGACTTGAACTCAGCTCTTCCTGGCTTACAGATCAGTTCTGTATCCACTATATCGGGCTGCCTGCCGAAGCAGAGCCTGTCAGTACTAATTTTCCTTTTTTTAAAAATTTATTTATTTTTTATTAATACTTGTTATTTGCAAAACATATGTATGGGTAATTCCTAAACATTAACCCTTACAAAGCTTTCTGTTACAAATTTTTCCCCCCTACTCCCCACCCCTCCCCTAGATGGCAGGATATCCACTACATGATAATTATGTTAGAATACTTAAGAAATCGAATATATGTATAGTTATTGCATCATTTTTTGTGCAGGAGAAATCATATCTACAAGAAACTAATTTTCCTTTTTTGACAGAGGAGGGAAATTGTGATTTGATCAAGGACACACAGCTGGGAAGTGGGGGACCCAAGCTCTGAACCTCCACCTTCCAGCTCCCAGCACTGGCTCCACTACACCACGAGACTGGCTTTCCTCCTGTTCTTTTAATATTTTGTGGCTACCTGTACAACCGTCAGGCTGTCCATCTGGTATCTCCCACTGGAGCTTCTCACAGGGACCATCTCCTTTTCCTCTCACCTGTATCCTTGAAACCCCTTCAAGAATGCAAATCACCCCCAGTCACAGGCTGCAGCTTCCTAAGCCCAGCAGGCTTCTCTTTGTTGCCCTCTGGGGCGCCTGCAATTTGGATTCTTCTGAGATTGGGATGCTCCAGGGTTCCTCACTTTCTGGCCCTAGTAAGAAAATATTAGTACTGGAAAGAAGGGCTTTTGTGGAGGCAAGCGGCGTGGGATCATCATGGCTGCTGCATCAGCTCCCAAATGTGATCCCATCTACCATCTTGGCCTCTTGTTTATTTCTGAGTCCACTTCACTGTCCCTCTGCAAGGTCTATCCAGTAAAATGCAGTGAAAATTTCACTCACTGGGATGTCCAACCACCAGCACGTCATAGGATGGACAATACACATCCTCCTGGTTTTTCTTTTGTGAATTGCTAATCTCTTTTGGGTGGCCAAGGAGGTCCTGTAGCTTCCCAGGGCTAAATGATGATGATGATGATGATGATGAAGATAATCAGCATTCATAAAGCTCATCAGAGCTTGCAAAGCACCCTACAAACATCTTGCCCTCATGATAACCCTGTGGGGTAAGTGTTTCAGCTACTACTATCCCAAGGTTGCAGATAAGAAAACTGAGGCTCAAGAAAGGCTAAGTTATTTATAAGCTAATAAATTTCTGAAACAGCATTTAAGCCCAACTCTTCCTGAATTCGAGTCTTTCCCTATAGCACACAGTCTTTTATTGAAATAATCACAATGTTATCCAATCAACTACCCAATAAGCATCCAGAGGATTTATTATGTGCCAGGCACTGTGCCAAGTGTTGGACACACAAATACAAAAATGAGACGATCCCTGTCCTCAAGGAGATTACATTCTTTTACACACATAAGAGCTTCTGAAAAATTCAATAATCTGTTAGGAGTTTCTTTTCCATGAGACTTTCCCCTCACAGCTTTAGCAAGGAAATTTCACTCTGTTTGATGACTGACTTAATAACTGACCCCAGAACAAAGTTTTCTTGGCATTTGTGCCTTATATGAGCAACCAACTTTATGAGAGATGCCATGTTGGAGAAGAAATATCAGAGCTGCTTTGCTCTAATGAATCAATTTTTTGTTTAGGGTTTATTTTGTGTTTTAAAAAGCCACAGTGATCTCATATCTGCTAAACCTCTCTGAAAATTGTATAACTATCCAGATGTGGTCTGCTGTAGAGAATCATCTGCCAAAAGCTGGGTAACACAAAGTTTATATAACATTTTCTTTATGATAATTCTACTGGTTCTTTCCTTATGCTTTCATCAAGAATGCTTGTGATACATATTAGACCATTAAGGTAAGACAGTAGATATTGGCTGGGGATCATGATAGAGAGGAGTTCCCTACAAGGGACCCTTTTGACAGGCTGCTAAAGCCTGAATTATAATATAAAATATATATATATATGATATAAAATGTATGCCTTGTACATAGGTGCTTAATAAATGCTTCTTGAGTTATTGTTTAGCTTATCATGAGTGGAAGGGATGAAGGATCTTAGATCCATCCCTGTGTATCTAGTGAAAGGTCACCTAATTCTCCCTCCCTGATCTTGGAGACAGAAGTATTTATGCCTTTTATGGGTATAGAAATGAAACTTATAGAAATGAAACTCCTGGCCCACTGAGCACTCATATTTTGTGGTGGTTACCAGTGGTGGTGAAAAATTGACTTTAAATCAACTCCACTCTCTTACCTAGTTCCTCTGTGACTAGGTCTGTACATTTATCAAAAGGAAGGCTGGGTAAAAAGCACAGAGTCAGTAAAGTAAGTATCTAGAGAGAGGGTTATTCAAACTCAGGCCTTCTTGACTTCAAGTCCGTCACTAACCACTGAGCCATCTAGCAATAAAGGCCTAAAGGAAAAGGTAACACCTGTGCTGAAGCTTGAAGGGTGCTAGGGATTCTAAGAGTCAGAAATGATTACAAAGGTATTCTAGGAATAGGCAAAAGCACAGAGGCAGGAAATGAAAAGTCAGTTATAAGGATAAGCATTGTTCCAGCTTGGCTGGAATATAGTCTGTTTGAAGGGGAGTGACCTGTACTCGGTCCTTAAAAGTCAACTGGAATCAGGTTAGGAATAGTATTGAAGGACATGTCATAGACCAGTGGTTCTCAAAGTGTGGTCCAGAGAATGCTGGGAGTCTCTGAAAGCCTTTCAGAGGGTTCAAATTCAAAATTAGTTTTTAGTTCTAATTTCTAATTTGAGAATATGATAAATATCTATAAATAACCAATAAAAAAGATACTGAGAATAAAAGTTTGAGAACTACTGCCATAAACGATCTCTGCAGTCCTTCCCAGCCCTGATATTCTATGAGATTTGGGAGAATATTTTATCTAAGTATGAGGAATATGGGAGAGAATGGGAAGTGATTAGTATTATTGTGGATTTTCCATAGAATCTACAAGTGAATGAATTATCTCTTTCAACAGCTGATAGGCCCTCCAGCTGGGTATCAGGTTCCTAGGCTGACATGCTCCCACAGAACCAGAGCCAACTGCCAGGACAGAAGGCAAATTCCCTTCCCTCATCCTTACCACATTGCACACATCCCCTCCCTTTCCCTGCCCCCCCTCCGGAAGGAACTGGCTGATATCCTGAAACCGGTTGCCTTTCTGCAAATCAGGTGGTATTGGGCCAAATGAGCTTCCTCTCCTTTCCTGACCCTGCTATGACACTTCCTGTGGCTTCCTGAGGCTGACCAGGGCAGGACACTGATGGGTCAAGTGTCCAAATATAGAGGTATCTATAATCAAACAATCATGAAGTATTTATTTAATACTGGTCATATGCCAGACCCTGTGCTAAGTGATGAGGATACAAGATAAAGTAAAAAGTCCCTGACCTCAGGGGGCTTACATTCTAATATTCTAGTAGTGGAAATAGCAAGAATATATTAAACATTGTCATGATATATACAAAATGGATCCAGGGTAATTTGGGGAGGGCATGAACAGAGATGGAGGGACGGAGGGCTGTCAGAAAAGGCTTCACAGAGAAGATGTGTTTGAGATAAGTCTTAACAAAGGTTTAACAAAAAAAAATTAGGGCTTAACAAACTTTTCCCATTCAAGACCTCTTTTTGCCAAGAAATCACAACCGTCAGCACTTTGACCATCATACCTACCATCTGTCACTCTCTACCTAAGAGCCCTCACTCTAAGCACATGGCAACTTAACATCACAAAAATCTCAAAATTTTCTTGTATAAAAACCCAGTCTAGAGGGGCAGCTAGGGGGCGCAGTGGATAGAGCACCAGCCCTGAAGTCAGGAGGACCTGAGTTCAAATCTGGTCTCAGACACTTAACATTCCCTAGCTGTGTGACCCTGGGCAAGTCACTTAACCCCAATTGCCTCAGCAAAAAAGCAAAAACAAAAAAATAAAAACAAAAACAAAACAGTCTAGTAGATATAACAAATAAAAACAATAACAATAGCTCAAGCTTATATAGTGGTTAAAGATTTGCAAAGTACTTCATATACATTAATATGATCCCAGGAATATAGCTATATAAAATAGTGAAAAATGTACACCTATATGAAATAGATATATAAATCAAACATTTACTGGAAATAAGTCATAATTTCATGATCTCCACATCTAGTTATGAGATGCCATTTGGAGTCTCAAATCATAGTTTAAGAAACTGAGGAATAAATGCCCCATTCTAGGCATGGGGGAAAACCAGAGCAAAGACAGAGAGAAGGGATGCCCTGTGTGCAAAACAGTACATATATTACCAAGAGTTAGGAGAACAGTGATTTGGAAGAAGACTGGAAAGGTAGGAAAGGGCCAAGGTTACAAAGACGCAAATGGGCGTTATGGCTGATCCTAAAGGCAATGGGGATTTTGCTTCAATCTTACTGGGGAGGAAGAGAGTGACTTGATCCAGCCTGCTCTTTAAGAAAATCAATTTAGTGACTATGGGGGATGGTGGAGAACAGGTCTAAGAAAGATGTCTTTCTTACTAAGTTATCAGTAGTAAGTATCCATCTTGCCTCCCTCAAACTCCCTCCTTGGCTCTACCTCTAAACTTCAAAGCTTCCCTTAGAAAGATCTCAAAATCAACTAAATGTATCTCCCTGAATCCCCATATTTTTCATTAGGATTGTCCCCAGTCCAAGGACACGGTATCTTCAGCTCTTCAGATCCACCGACCCTTTCCTGCCTATCAAAATCTGCTTTCAGTTAGTACATGAAAGCACAGTGGGTAGATTATTTAAAGACAGGAAAGTCTCTTCTGACTTTGAATCTATGATCCATGATCTAATAAACTCAGGGTACGGCCATGTATATGACCATGTAAACTTCCTGAGTCAGATTTAATTTTATAGTCATTTGGATGAAAAAAAGAGGGAATCTTTAGACAATAGAATTTCAGAAATTCATGAATGGAATGGGAAAAGCATTCTGAAGTCAGCATTCGAGGCTTTCCCATTATGAAATGAAATATTTGTAAAGCATTTAACACAGTGGCTGGCACATAGGGATTGCTTCATAAATTACTGTTCCCTTCCCTTTTCCCCCTCTAATCCTCTTACCCAATCTGTGGATAAAGTTGGTCTATTGAGGATTGTAAAGAAATAGATTTTCTTTGTGTACTTTAGGACACTTGGAGAGGACTTCTGGGTATAATAATCTTTGTGCTGTGCACATTTTTCTGAAATAATTTCCTAATAGGAAGGATGGGCCATTATATAGACTTGAAATTGTGGGCAGAAACTAATTGGATGGGCCAAGGAGGGAGGTTGAGAAATGCAAGATGGATACTTACTACTGAAAGCCTTGGAATAGATTAAGTGAGGAAAGCCAGGGTAGGGGTTCTGGGCAGCAGGATATGGATTAGGAAATTTAGTGCAGCCAGTTGGACTGGAAAGTTAATGTTCCTGTAACAAAAAAAGAATATTGGATTTGAGTCCTGAACCAGCCACTTACTTCCTCTGTACCCTTAGCTGAGACAATGGCCAAGCCTCAGTCTTCTCATCTGTAAAATGGAGAGGAGATGATAAGATCTCTGCAAAATTTGATACTCTATGATTCACTTTGATTCATTAGGTATACATTGATTATGCCATAAACATAGCTCTTTCTTTGCAAAATTTCTTGGTAGCTAGGATTTGAAGGAGAAGGAAAAGGTATATATTTGACCTAGGATTTTGATCCAAGGTGAAAACTGAGACACAAACTGGGGACAAGAGTCAGCAAATGCCAAGTTCAAAGCTGGTCTGAGTTACTCAACCATAGAAAAGAAATCAATTAGAGCCATAGATATAGAATAGAAGGGGATATAGAGATCATTTAGTCCAACCTTCCCAAGTTACAGATGAGAAAACCAAAGTTCAGAGTGCTGAATTTATTTTCCCAAGGTCTCAGAGGTAGCAAATGGCAGAGGTGGGCCTTATACACCGAACCCTGCCAATCTCTCCATCATACTTCACTCCCTGAGAAACTCCAAGAACTCTAGAATTCTCCATTCCACAGGAAGCAGGTTCTCTCCTATTCTCCTTCAAGAGTTTATTCAGTGCCAGGGATTTGCCCTCTTCCTGGTGTGCCCTTCTTCCTTTTCCTCACCTCCTCCCACCCTAATCTCTAAGAGTTCCTTGTTCCCCACGGGGAAGCAGAAGAAGATGGATTATTGACCCACAAAGGCCCAGGGAGCCATGCAGAACCAAGAGTTTTCACTTACTCAGTACAACCTTCAGGAGAGTGCTGGGCTTCTTGGAGAGATGTGCAAATGATGGATGGCCTGCCTGTCACCTCCATGAGCTGCTCACCTCTAACTGTCTCTGTGCACTTCTTCGCCTGACTGCTCTGTCCCTGCCTCTCTTAAGCTGCAGAGAGTAACAGACCCCCGTAAGGAGGCTGGAGCCGAGAGGAAGGGCTGGAGAAGCTGCTAAGAAACTATACTAGGCAAAAGGGAAAGGTCTCCCAAGGGGAGCATCAAGCTTGTGCTCCCAAGACTTTAACCGGCAATCTCAAGTCCAAATCTCTAGTGCTCTGTGGTCAATAATGAGGTGCCATTTGGGGCAAATCACTTCTCCTTCCTGGGCCTCAATTCCCTTCTCTATAAAATAAGAAATTTGGACTAAACCATTTCTAAAGTACCTTTCAACTTGAAGATTCTGTGATTCTAAGATAACCTCTGGCTCCTCCCCTTCCCAATTTACTCTACCCCTAAATCACCCCACTCAAGCCACTAATCAACAAGTATTCATTAAGCTCCTACTATGTGTCAGGTACTATGGTAGGTGCTGACCAAAATGAAACAGCCCCTGCCCTCAAGAAACTTATATTCTCATTCAAGAAATGGTATGTTCTTTTAAGGGACACCATGTGTTGCATACACTTAAGTATATACAAGTATATACATATATATAAGTATATACAAGAGAAATGCAAGGTAGGTTGGGGATGCATCTGGGGAGATCAGAAAGGGCCTCATGTTGGAACTGAGCTCTAAAGGAAATTGGGGATTCTGAGGTGTGGATGGGAGGAGGGAGGGCATTCCAGGTCTGGGGAGCAGCCTCTGAAAGAGTGCTGTATTAAGAGATGAAATGCTGGGTGCAAGAAACAGCAAGAAGTCCCTGTATGGATGGACATCCCATTGTTATTCTAGCATATCAAGGCTCCAAGACTAAAAACAGGAGAGTGAGAGAGACAGAGAGAGACAGAAAGAGAAAGAGAGAGGGGGGGAAGGGAAGGAGGGAGGGAAGGAGGAAGGGAAGGAGGAAGGGAAGGAGAGAGGGGGAGAGGAGGGAAGGAGAAAGGGAAAGAGAGACAGACAGACAGAGACAGACAGAAAAAAAGAAAGGGAGGGAGAGAGGGGGGAAGAGACAGAGATAGAGACAGAGACTGAGACAGACAGACATACAGAGAGAAAGGGAGGGAGGGAAGGAGAAAGGGAGGGGAGGAAAGGAGGGAAGGAGGAAGGAAGGAGAAGGGAGAAAGGGAGAAAAGGGGGAGGGAGAGTGCTGGCATTTGAAGCAAGGGGGAGACCTGTGCAAAGATATGCAATGATGCAAATTTGTCTAGAAACAAAGCTTTTCCAGGTTAGTAAGGCTTACTCAGAGGTTATTAATAAGAGGTTGGATTCATAGCTTTAAACAAGAAGTTTGTATTTAGTCAGAGGAAATGGGGAACCACTGAAATTTTCTTGAACAGAGGAGTGACAGTGTCAGATTTGGGAATATCAGTTTAGTGGCAGCTCTGCATGGACTGGAGAGTGAGAGAGTTTGGATGAAAGGATGTGAATTGACAGGCTCTTGCAATAATCCAGAAGTAAGGTGGGATGACCTGAAATTGGGTGGTTGAGGTGTTTGCAGAAATATACAAGTAATGTTGTAGAGGAAGAATCAAATCTTCTTGGCAACTGATTGCCTGTGGTGGATGACTAAGAAAGAAAAATGGAAATGAGATAGGTTGCACAACTAAATGATTAGAAGAATGGTGATACATTCATCTGAAATATGGAAGCTAGGTGGGAAGGATATATTTAAAAGGAAATAACTAAATCCTGACATGAGTAAGGGAAAGGAATCACGATGAGTGAGCCTGTGGTCCAGAAGAGACTGCCAGAAGGCACCTGCTAGATTTAATGCAGTTTTGCAAAAGGATTCCAAAGCTTACCAACTAACCACATGTTCCCCTCCTGCCTTCCCCTAGCCAATGTCCCACTGAATAAAAAAAAGTCCCCTAGCCATAGTTCACTGGAGACAGAGCTGGGGAATGATTGAAGGTGGTGACTGTTAAGGTCCTCAGTGTTGGATGTGGTTAGCAGAGGGATTGATAAAAATGAATCCCTGAGGCAGGCAGAGAGAAGGCACTGATAGAGGTCAGTTTAACTCCTTGCTCCCACTCTCTGGGGAGGTCGTCCAGTCAGAAATCCAAATTATGTCAGACCCCTGAGACCCACCCTCTGTAGGGATCTCCAGCAGTCTCACCTTGCCATGCCCTGTCAGAAATCCTATTCATGTCCCTGAGGTTAAATTTTCCCCATAAAATCTACTTATGGGCCATTCCAAGGCTGCTGCCTTCCTTTGGGTCAGGTGCCACGGCATTTTGTCTCATGGTGTCTTTCCCCTTCCCCTTCCCCACATGCTGGATGGTATCTCTCCTAATTCTCCTATGCTTCCCAACCCCACTTCTCATCCTTACAGCTAACTAATTTTTAGGGTGCTGAGTCCCTTTCAGGATTTAGCCTGCCAGCTGAGGTCATGTCCCAATGTCATGGGATGCTCCTTTCCTACTGGGTCATGGTGAGTTTCACTGAGGAGCTTGTCTTTCATATGCTGTCACACTCTACTTTTCCTGTTGTCTGTTGTATTCCTTCATTTTGTCTGTAACCTATTCCCCTAAAAATTCTACCTTTTGTCAAATAGAATAGCCATTGTGAATTCTTCACATGACTGAACCCCAACTTTTGGTCTGGTATCTACGTAACTCACCCACATCATTTTGATGATCGAACTACATTGGCGATAACTTGCCTGATGCTGGATATATTTAGTCCTGCCTGATTTCTTTTACGTTATGGCCAATGAGACTCAAGATTTTTGTATTATTCCTCTTTGATCCTACATCCCCAATTTTTTCTGCCTCTCTGCCTTTGCCCATATTTTCTCTACACTTGGGATGCCTCCCCTTCCATTTTTTTTGGGATTCTTACTCATCCTTTTAAAGCACCTCCTCCAAGGAGCCTCCCCTGATTCCTCTAAGCAATAGAACCTCCCTCCCTCCAACTTTTCACCAATCTGATGCATTTATCTGTGCATATGCTATATTTCCTTACTAGTGTGAGAAATGGATGGGCATTTGCTTGGTTTCCACAGTTGTGAAGGTTGAATTGGAGAAATGGAACTTGAATTGGAGGGTTGGAATCCACAGGGACATCCAAGGATGATTGTGGGTGGAGGTTATGTCTCCCCAAAGACCATAAAAACATAATGTACGCTTCTTAGGGGCAGGGACCAGGTTTTGTAATCAGCAGTAGTGGTCTGAGATTTGAAAAAATCTTTTGTTCATTATCCTTAGCTTCCCACTGTTACCTTCTAGAATTGAAATCCTTTGGGGGCAGGGACTGATTTGAGTAAAAAACATCTTTCTCAGTTAAGCATTTGATAGCTTCAGACTTTATTATCTCACTTTTTTTTGCTGAGGCAATTGGACTTAAGTGACTTGCTCAGGGTCACACAGCTAGGAAGTGTTAAGTGGCTGAGATCAGATTTGAACTCAAGTCCTCCTGACTTCAGGGCTGGTGCTCTATCTACTGACACATCTAGCTGCCCCCTACTTTACATTTTTAAAAACTGTGCTTTAGAAACCCCAGCCAATGGGGAAAGGAATCAGGGGGTTGGGGAGGGAAGCTGTCTCTAGGGAATAAAAAGGGACTGCCCCTTTTTCATGTGTGTTTGTGTGTGTGTGTGAAACCACATTGTGTGTGTCAGAGATTGCACATTCTTTCTCATGAAAAAGAAACTTTCTTGCACTCATACTCCGACTCCTGATTGTATCAGTGGTCACTACCATCCCACACATTAGACAATAAGCTCCATTAGGACATGGCCCTGTCTTTTTATTTTATTACTTTGTACCTTTCCCTTTTCCTAGCAAGGAACTGAACACAGGAGGTGCTTTATAAATGTCTGAAATGAATGAGTCGAATTACTGCCTTGATTAGCTTCAGGAGAAAGGCATGGCTACCTTTGCCATTAAGATTTAGCTGGGGCCTGGAATGAAAACTTGGCTCAGGACATCTTCCATATCTTAAGTCTGGGGACCACTAGTCTCTCCTACTGTGAACCATCCCTTCCCTGACTCCCTAGTAAATGTCAAGAAAAGCATTTGCTGATTACTTAGATTTACATAAATGTGTCCCTCGCCAATGGCTTGGGGACACATGTACCGACAAACAAATTAACATTCACAGAGTTGGCTTCTTTCTCTTCCTGAATAACAGCCCTCTTGCCTGTTTATGCAAAGCCTGAGAGACCAAATAGTTCCTTCCAAGACCCAGAATACACCAGGGCTCCTAACCATATACATTCTCACTGCCAATACTTCCCAAACTCCAAACACTGCCAGTACTCCCCAGTACCCTCCATTCCCCACACTGCCAATATTATCCATACTCTAAACACTGCCAGCACTGCCACAGAATCACAAAATTAAAAAATCAGGTCTGTAAGGGACAAAAGAGGCTGTCAAATCCAAGTAATGTCTGAGAAAAAAAATCCCTATGATAATGATAATTCCTTGAAGGTCTTTAATGAAGAGAATCCCACTACCTCCAGTGGTCCAGAAGTCCATCTGACTTTTCAAGAGTTCTAATTGTTAGAAAGTATTTTTCTTTGCATTGAACTCAAGTCTGTCTTTTTACAACTTGCATCCATTACTCTTAGTCAGGCCTTTTGAGGCCAAACAAACAAAACAATTCCAATCTCTCTCCTGCATCGTAATCTTTCAGAGCTTTGTAAGTCTCATAAGGTTTTTTTCTCCTTTTCCAGTCTACATGTTCTCAGTTCCTCTAACTGATTCTCAAATGATCATTCCCCATCATGATGGTCTTCCTCTGGTCCCTAGCTTATCAATATCATTCCTGAAGTAGTGCCTAGAACTGAGCACGTCTTCAGACACAATCTGAAGAACAGTGGGACTGTCCTCTCCCCTGTCTTAGACATGATGCCTCTTGCAATATACCCTGTATTAATTTTTCTGGTTGCTACAGGGTTGACTCATAATGAGCCTGGAGTTCACCAAGCCCCTCCTTTCCAATCAATAGTTTTAGAGACATGGTTGTCTAATCGTTCCTTGCCAACTTGATTCTTTGAAATCAAATGTGAGGCTTTACTTTTATCCCTATTAAAATTCATCTCCTTACTTTCAGACCAATTTTGTAACCTGTTTAGCTATCTTTGGATTCCAAATCTATCTTTCTATGTGCTATCTCTCCTTCCTAGAATGCTGTCATCTTAAAATCTGAGAAGTTTTCATCCATGCCTTTATCCAAGTCATTAATGAAAATACTATTTAGCCTAGGTCTCAAGCACAGATCTCTGTGGCACTCCATTGGGGATCTCTTTCTAAATGGCAAGAGATCATAAATAATTCTTCTTTAATTCTATCCATCCAACCTATTCTCACTCCAACTAACTCCACTATTACCTAGTCCACATTTTTCATCTCTTCCACCAAGACAGCATGAGAGATTTTCTCAAACGCATTGCTATAAACTGGGGAAATTCTGTCGACAGGGTTTTTATGCCTTACACATCACCAATATCCCATGATAGAGTGGAAAATGTTATACATTGAGGTCAAAGGAGCTGGTTTCCAACCTAAAATCTTCTCATGGCTACCTATGTGACTCTGAATGAGTCTCTAACTCTCATCTGTGAAAAGGAGATATTGGAATTGGTATCTCTAAAGTTCTTCCCAGCTCCAAATCCCATCATCCTATTCCATCATTGCCAGTTCTCACCATATTTCCAATATTATTCATTCTGCCAATCAGTTTGCCCTCACCCCAGCCTGTTGGCCACAGTTGCTGTTTTCTCTTCCCTGATGTACTTGTGGGTAAGGGAACCTCATTGAGGATCTCCTTTGACCAATCACAAGAGGATACAGAGCTGTATGTGAGAGTGTGCTTCCCTCCCTTCTTGCCATCTGACTCCACCAACCCTTTCCAGTACCCTATCAATACTAAGCTTAATTTACAGAGGCCATAAAGTTAATTAATGCTGTAGTTACAAAGCCATTACAATGTAATTATTGTTTAATTGGATTATAACTTATGTAATTTCCGACAAAGTGCTTATTGCTTATGTAATAAAGCAGAGGATATTTATGAAGTGATGGATTGGGGCATCAACGACTGAATTGCACTGCTTGGGAACCTAGGAGGTAATACTCGGTAGGGTTCTGCCTAAGGCAAGGGCAATGGCTCTGTCCAAGGTGCTGAACACTGTCCTAGACAAGAGAGACTAAGCAATATGAGTCAAGGAATTCCAGAGACCTGCCCTAATGACCCTCTTCCTAGTCTCTGGAAGACTGGTATAGATGCCTGATGTGGGGCTAGGGGAAAGGGAATGGGTAATAGGAGCACCTTTCCCACCCTTGTTATTTCTACACCTGTCCCCAGTATTGTGTCACCCAGGACTTCTCAGTGCTTCTAGCTTATCTTTTATTACAGCCTCTCTCCGAAAAACTTACCCAGGATAGCCCTTAGATATTTTCCAGCTAATCAACATGAAATGAATGCCTGCCATGTGCCCAATCGTGTGCCAGTCACTGAAAAGTGATATAAAATCAGAATTTCAGCTCTGGAAGAAATTTCAGAAGCCAAAACCTCTAGTTCAAACCAAACCTAAGCAGGAATCTCTTCTACAAGGAACATAACTGGTATCAATTTGAAAAACTCTTATAAGGAGGAAAGCACTGCCTTTTGAAAGTCTCCATTCTACCTTGAGTAGAGTTTCTATCTTCAGTCTGCTTCTATTCATAGAATACTAGGGTTGGGAGGGATCTTCCTGATAAGCAAAGATTTTTCATTCATAAAAATTATGGTAGAGAGTTGGAAGAGACCTTAGAAGTCATTGTTATCAAACTCAAAAAGCAGCAGATCCCTGTGGACAGCATATTGACTTAAATGAAAAAACCCACAAATTAATATTATCTATGTTTTATTGCATTTTTATTTATTTTGTCAAACATTTCTCAATTGCATTTTAATCTTTTTCAGACCATCCTAAGGAGTGTTGGGAGGCTGCAAGCTTGCAGAATAGGTGTTTAATGCCACTGCACTAGTCCAAACCCTATTTATACTTCAAAGGACTTATAATGAGGAAGACATGAGTTAGAATCCTGCTTCAGACACTTATTTCGTAACCTTGGGCAAACACCCAATACTTCAGTTTTCTTCTCTGTAAAGTGGGGGTGACAATAACAGCTCCCTCACAGGATTGTGAGGATCAAATGAGTTTGTACATATAAAGTGCTTTACCAACATTAAAGTGCTATTGTTGTTAAATTATTTATCCAAGTCCCCAAAGGCAGTAATTGGGTGAAGTGGAACTCAAATCCAGGCCCTCTAATTAAAAATTCAGACTTTTTCCCACTGTATCATGACCCCCCTCCCATTTTGTAGATCAGGAAACTGAGATTTATGGAAGCTAAACAATTTGCCTACAGTCACAGAGATGGGATCTGAACCCAATTCTGCCAATTCCTAGTTTCCTGATCATTTCTGCCATGCAATGATGAAAGATACGCATGGGAAAATACGGCCAACAAAACCAGGAAGTGCTTGACAAATTCCAATGAGTGGTTGGGACAGTGAAGTGTTTTGGGAGAGGCTCTTTGGAGAGAAAGTGGTCAGAGAAATCTTCATAGAGGAAAGGAGAAAAAAGATTTGAGTTTGGATCCTCTCCCAGAGACTTATTAGCTATATTATCCTGATGTGGGGATCAGTTTTCCTATCTGTAAAATGGTCATAATACCTCACAGCACTGTTATGAGAATCAAATGAAATAACATAAGTAAAGTGCTTGGTAATCCTAAAGATACTAAGTAAAAACTGGCTGTTATTATTAAGAGGAGGAAAACTAGGAAGAAGAAGAGGATTTATTTTTTTTTTAATTTTTCCTATTTTTAAACTTTATTTTTCTTTTTGGGGGTACATTCATTTTTATTTTTTTCCCAAGCTTTTCCTTTCCTTCCCCCCTTCCCCCACCCCTAGATGACAGGTAATCTAATACATGCTAGATAGGATAAATTATATGACAAATACAATAGATGTATACATATCTATACAGTTATCTTACTGCACAAGAAACATCAGATCTAGAAAGAGAAGAAGAAAAAAACAACCTAAGAAGGAAAACAAAATGCATGGAAATATTCACAGAAAGCATTAAAATGCTGTGTTGTGGTTCACTCTCAGTTCCCACAGGCCTCTCTCTGGATGTATATGACTATCTTCATCGCAGAACAACTGGCTTGAATCATATCATTGTTGAAGAGAACCATGTCCATCAAAATTGATCATCGTATAGTCTTGTTGCTATGTATAATGTTCTCCTGGTTCTGCTGATTTCACTCAGCATCAGTTCATGCAAGTCTCTCCAATCCTCTCTGAAATCCTCCTGTTGGTCATTTCTTACAGAACAATAATATTCCATAACATTCATATACCATAATTTATTCAGCCATTCTCCAATTGATGGGCATTTTTTCAATTTCCAGTTTCTTGCCACTACAAAAAGGGCTGCCACAAACATTTTTGCACATGTGGGTCCCTTTCCCTCCTTTAAAATCTCTTTGGGATATAGGCCCAGTAGAAACACTGCTGGGTCAAAGGGTATGCACTGTTTGATAACTTTTTGAGCATAGCTCCAAATTGCTCTCCAGAATGGTTGGATCCGTTCACAGTTCCACCAACAATGTATCAGTGTCCCAGTTTTCCCACATCCCCTCCAACAGTTATCATTATCATTTCCTGTCATTTTAGCCAATCTGACAGGTGTGTAGTGGTATCTCAGAGTTGTCTTAATTTGCATTTCTCTGATCAATAGTGACTTGGAGCACCTTTTCATGTGACCAGAAATAGTTTCAATTTCTTCGTCTGAAAATTGTCTGTTCATATCTTTTGACCATTTGTCAATTGGAGAATGGCTTGAATTCTTATATATTTGAGTCAATTCTCTATATATTTTAGAAATGAGGCCTTTATCAGAACCTTTGGATGTAAAAGTATTTTCCCAGTTTACTGCTACCCTTCTAATCTTGTCTGCATTCATTTTGTTTGTACAAAAACTTTTTAACTTGATATAGTCAAACTTATCTATTTTGTGATTAATGATGACCTCTACTTCTAGAAGAAGAGGATTTAGCTAAGCAGAAAGGGTCCTGACAGTCTCTCCTCACCACCACCAGTCCTAGGAATTCTCATTAAGTAACATCTTGAAGAGGATCTCTCAGGTTTCCCCATGGATTTCCCTATTTTTCATAGCCTGAAACATGGCAGGTGATGTTAGACATGCCTTTGTCACCCCTAAGTGGCAAGACTACATGTGGAGTACAACAGAACCCGGTGTGGGTCTATTTGTCAATCTCTCCCCTCTCCTAGGTAAGACACTAACCTGTCTTCACAATAGCCATTTATCTTGGAGGTGGGGTGGACGGAAGAGAGGAGAATTGAGTTTTTGCCTTTGACAATCATATGAAATCCTTTAGACTCCCTAAAGGGTCCAGTCTATAGGGTTAATCTAATATTAAGAATCTGGTTCTGGGAACCCAATAACCATAGTTTGAGGCCCATTTTACCACCAACTACCTGTATGACTTCAGACAAGTCATTTTCCCTCTCTGGGCTTCAGTTTCCCTACCCACAAAAATGAAATATCTCCAAACCATTGGGTAGATTCATCAGTGGTGAACTAATGGGAAGTCATGAATAAGAGTCCCAAAGGATGGGTTGTGAGATGCATTGTTGCAGGAATAATCCAAAGTGATGAGATTATAGATCCATGTAAGTATCTGAGGGAAACAAGAATAATAATGGATGTCTTGTCTTCACCAGGGGATTTGTTTAAAAAAAAAAGCGAGAATCAATGAAAGTAAATAGCACAGCAGTGATGTGGAGACTATTGTGTCATGGGAGATATAGTTGTTCCCATGTTCCAAACTGGAAAGTGAAGTCTCAGGGTAATCCCAAGTTTCCAAAGTGCCTCACCCTAAAATCCAGACTTCATACCAAACTGATCTTCAGCCTTATCTCATGTTTTTGTTTTTGTTTTTACTGTCAGAAATAACAGTAATCACATATGAAGAAAGCTGAACTGAGAAGTCAGAAAGTCTGGATTCTAGTCCTGTCTCTCCCACTATGCAATTCTGAAACCTGGGGTGACTTTTTTTTCACTTTTCCATTCCTGGTCTCAGCTTCCTCTTTCATAAAACGAGGAAAAAGCACTAAATTAAAGGTTAGAGGACCTGGATTTTTAATCCTACTTCTGCCATTCACCCTTGGTAGATCATGTGGCCTAGCTGGATTTTGATTTCCTCTTCTGTCGAATGATGGAGTGAGATTGAACAATTCTTAAGGTCCCTCCTAATACAGAATCCCATGATCTATAATGAGATAAGCCCCAAGGTGCCTTCCAGCTCTGACATTCTGTGGCTCCGTGTGATTCAATTAGATTGCAGTCTTCATAAGAACAAGGTCTGAGTTCTATCTGTCTCTGTAACTTCATGCCATTTAGCCATGGGGACTTACACATAGTAGGTGCTTCATCAATGCTTTTTTGAATTAAATCAAATTTTCTGGGAAGAATGAGAGCCCCTAGCTATCTGGGATCACTCCTGAGGTCTCCTGAATGGAGTCCTGACCTTGGAGGGAGCCCAGTGTTTGACTGTGCTGGGTGGCTGCCAGCGGTGGTTGGCATCTTTCTCCTATCCATTCACTGCCAAGCTGTCAATTATCCATGCCTCAAGGTGGGTGAGAAAAGCTGAGATGTTAGGAATCCATGCTTGAAGCCCCAAATCTCATCAGAGCCGGTATCTTTCCCAGAACTACCAGGCAAATGGGCAGATAGGACTGGGTGAGTGGCAGCTCTGGGTATTTTTCCCCTTTAAATGCTCCCTAAGGTAGGGTTTAATGGAAAATGGAATGTCAAGAGTTGGGGGGGGAGTCAGGACCCTTGCTGAACCACAAACTGGATAATTGGTCTCTAGATGTTGTAGGTTCAATCAGTCAATCAATCAACATTTGTCACAGGAATCATGAAGGAGAATGTGGAGGATATGATGACAATTTATTATGGAGAGACATGTAAGACACAGCCTCTGCCCTTCAGAAGCTCACAGTCTAACTGGGGAGGAAACACCTCGTATTCAGAAAGACAATGCTGGGTGGTGTGGGTTCCATGGTCAAATGAAGGAAAAGACTAATGTATGTAGAAGGGACAAGAGGGAAGCACTGTGGGTAGAGGAATCAAGGAACTCTTCCAGATGGAAGCAAAACTTGAATTTGACCTTGAAACCAGTTAGGTGATGTCATGGATAGAGCACTGGACTTGGACCTAGATTCAAATCCTGCCTCAGGCACTTACTGACTGTGTGACTCTAAATAAATCACTTGATCTCTCTAACTTTCAGGTTTCTATCTAAAAAACGGGAGTAATAATAATAATATTTTCCCATAGGAGTTGTGAGAAGGAAGTGAGATAACACATAAGGCACTTTGCAAAACTTAAAGTGCTATACAAATATTGGCTTGAATTAGGGCTCTGGGTAGGATTTGATAGCAGGGCTTGTGCCTGAGTGGGGGAGGAGTGAGATCAAAGGCTGTTGAGTTCCAAGCACTGGCGATAGCACAGTCTGGTCAGAGCAGAAAGTTCAAACAGATCTACAGAAGATTTAGATACATCCCTACCTGGCTGACAGATCCTTAATGAGCAAAAGACTCCCACTGAGTGTGGAGTCAGAAATCGAAGACCCAGGTCTGAGTGCCAGCTCTGTTACACTGAGCTTGGAGTCCCTATGTCCCCCCTAGCTAACAATGTGACTGTGGACAAGTCATTTCCCCTCGGGGCTTGGGTGGGAGGAGATCATCTCTTCCAGCTCTGAAATTCTGTGATTCTATGGGTAATATGAAGAGGAAGAGATTAATTCCAAGGGCTATGTGGAACCAAAAAGAACATCGTGAAGAGAGAATCCCATCGACCTCCCCGTTACCAGCCTTCAGGGACAGTCAATGGCAAAGTCCCAGACTGGGGGCAGCCACAAGCCTGTTCTGACTTCGTTCCGGCCATAGGAACAATGGATGAGTTTGCCTTTTTTCTCTTTGCCTTCCCCCATCTCACCCCACCCTGTGCCAAAGGACCCAGAGTTATCCTAGCCAAGTACATGTAGATGTGGAGACAGAGAGGGAGGGTGGAAGAGGAGGGAGCAGGAAGAAAAGGCAGGAGGCAGCCTTTGATTCTGAGCCTGGCACTGCCAGTTCTGGTGTCTCTCAGGGAGGTCAGAGAAGAAAACAGCCAGCTCCCTCCAAACCATCAGCCAATGGAGCTGGCCAGCTTGCCCCCCCCCCCCAGCAGTTCTTTCATGTTGCACGAGACTCATCAGCCGTGACTGAAGCACCTTGCCATCCCCTTCCCCCATCTCAGGGAACAGAGAAAGGGCAGCTCTTGCCCACTCAGCTGCAGATTAGTACCTGAGGCTATGGGTGACTTTCTTGTCAACACTGGACAGAAATTATTTTCTTCCCTCCTGCCTCCACCTTCTGCTCAAACTGCTGAGCTCCTGGCAGAATTAAGGTCCGGGGACCCTGCCCTCTAATCTCAGTTTGGGGAGCTTGGGGTGGTAATGAGGGGGATGAGGTCAGAGGCAGCGATAGGAGGGCAGAGCTGGAGATAAAGTAGGATGAATGATTCACCTGGCAATGATCTGGAGGAGAGACTCTCTAGACTAGGACCCTGGAGAGCAACACAAAGGGCTCCCTGGGATGGCCTTGGACAAACAGTCCAACTGCTCTGTGCTTCAGTTTATCCATCCCTACAATGGACCCAGAAATCCTTTGCTCACCAAAGTGGTATGAAAGGGGGAAATGAAATCATAGCAGAGAAGTGCTTTGGCAGAAATAAAAAGCCATATACAAATATGAGATGTCAGTGCCATTATTAATACTACTAATACTGAGCTGAGAGGACAATAGAGAGCTCCCAGATCCCCTTCTAAAGATACCCAATTCTCTAATAATGCAACCTTGCATTCACACGGCATTTTATATTCGCTGAACACTTCCAAGTATAGAATATCAGTGGATCCTTAGAGCCTTGTGAGAAGGACAGAACATGGATCAATACCATCCCTAGATGAGGAGACTGAGTCTCAGAAACCCAACTAAGGTCATGAAACTAGTTAATCCTGGCACAATCTAGTCTTCAATCCAATGATGCTGGTCTCCTGGCTGTTCCACAAACAGGACCTTCCATCTCCTGGCTCCAGGAGTCTCTCTAGCTGTCCCCAAGCCTGGAATGTTCTCCCCCTCCTCCACTCCAGCTGCTGACCTTCCTGGCTACCTTTAAGTCCAAACTAAAATTCCAGCTCCTAAAGGAAGCCTTTCCCAGCCCCTCTGAATTCCAGCTCTTCCCTTTTTAACTATTTCCTATTTCCTCTTCCTCTTACTTGTTTTGTATTTGTTTATTTGCTTGTTGTCTTTTTCTATTAGATTGTAATCTACTTGGGGACAGGGATCATCTTTTATCTCTTTTTGTCTCCCCAGAGTTTAGCACAGGGTGTGGAAGAAAGTGGGGGCTTAATAAATGTTTATTGTTTAATTGATGAGCTAGATTAGAATTCAAAGCTCCAATCTAGCCTTTTTCACATCATCCCTGGGCCGCCATTTCCTCAGTTTCTCCTTCTGAAATGAAAAACCTCCTCTTCTGTTAAAATGGGATGTATCTTGGGCTTCCCTTGCTCTAAGGAGAGACCTGCTTCCTTCTCCAAACAGAAAGTTATTGCAATAGTCCAGTTGAGAGGTGGTGAGTTCTGGAATTGAGGTGGAGATCGTATGAGTGGAAGGAAGGGGGTACACTGGGGAGATTCTGTAATGGTAGAAATGAGAAGATTTAATAATTGATTGGATGTGTAGGATGAGTGAAGTGAGGAGTCAGATATAACACCCAGGTCTTGGAATTGGATTGCAAGGGATGGCTCTTTTGGGAAGAGGAAGTGGGAGCAATATTTTGGGAAATACAAGTAATGTTAAAATGGCAAGAAAAATGCATTTTTAAGTTCTCTGATGAGATTAATAAAATGGAATGATATGATGTGCACTGAATCTTGCCTGCTCTGAGGTTCTCTAGGGGTGCCTTATCTTGTCCTTCAGACAAATGATTCAGCCTCACGGGGCTGAGGAAAGAAATATCATGAAAGGAGGCCCACTTCCACTGAACCTTCTTTTCTAAGATCCTGCAATCCATAGGGTTTGTGCCATTGCCCAGGTCATTCCCTGGTGGGTCTTGGGCAACCACCTTCATTTCCTGTGCCCTGGTGCCCTCATCTAGAAAATTAGGAGATTGGACTGGTTCAGAGAGGCCCACAAAATTCTTGAGTAGAGCTTGGATGAGATTAAAATGCAACTGAGAAATGTTTAACAAAATAAACAAAACACACTAAAACATAGTGTTTATCTGTCATTTTCTAAGATAACACAACTGCAGAGATCCCTTCCTATAACTGACTCTTTGTACTTTTAATAATCATTCTTAATTCTAGAGAAGAAATAAAGCTTTTTCCTCTGTGGAAGAGGTGGGGGATTATGGGTATGATATGTTGCATATGCTATCAGATATGCTAGACAAATTAATTTGTTTTGTTTAATTTATATTTCTTTGTTCAAAGGGAAAGAACAGAGACATATTCAGAAATAACAATGATGTAAAACAAAAGACACTTATGAAAATTAGATCCTGTAGTTCTATGATCCTTTAGTGGTGGAAGGGGAAGAGGTGGAAGGGATCACAGTTTCCATTTAGAAGCAGCAAGGAATTTATGGCCTGAAGCTTTTAAATGGAAAGAGATCTCCTCTCACAATATCTCCTTTCCCAGTCCACTGACTGGAACATTTTATCTGAAAGACAAGGAAGGGCTCCATTATGGACACTGGGGCTGGAGCACAGAAATTGGAGTGAAACCTGTAACTGGACAAGGAATCAGGGCCTAGTAATTAAAAGGCTTAGGTAGGCAGCTGGAAATACAAAGAAAGGAAAGGGAAGGGGAACTAATTAGAGGGTCTACTTGTAAGAACTTGAACCTTCTTTTTTTTTTAATAAAGCTTTTTATTTGCAAAACATATGAGTGACTTTTCAACATTGACCTTTGCAAAAAAACTTTTTTTTCCCAAACTTTTCCTGGGGG
>JAJPUD010000739.1:489827-502150 GCA_023553655.1 Myrmecobius fasciatus | reverse complement strand
TTTTTTTTTTAATTTTATTTTATTTGCATAACATATGTGTGGGTAATTCTTCAACAATAACCCTTACATAGCTTTCCGTTACAAATTTTTCCCCCCAACTTCCCCACCCCTTCCCTAGATGGCAGGATATCCACTACATGTTAATTATGTCAAAATATTGGCAAATCGAATATATGTATACATATTTCCAAACTTCTCATTGTTGTGCAAGAAAAATCTTATCTACACAAATGATATATCAGATAAAGGAAACACAATGTAAGCAAACATCAATCAAGGAGTATGAGAATGTTATGTTGTGGTCCACATTTCGCATCCCTCTCTCTGGGTGTATATGGCTTTCTTCAGTGAACAATTGCAGGTGGTTTGAAACATAGCATTGTTGAAGAGAGCCATGTCCATCAGAATTAATTGTCATATAGTACTGTTGTTGCGGTGTATAATGATCTCCTGGTTCTGCTCATTTCACTCAGCATCAGTTCATGTAAGTCTCCCCAGGCCTCTCTGAAATCATCTTGCTGGTCATTTCTTACAGAACAATAATATTCCATAATGTTCATATACCATAATTTATTCAGCCATTCTCCAATTGAAGGGCATCTATTCAATTTCCAGTTTCTAGCCACTACAAAAAGGGCTGCCACAAACATTCTTGCACATGTGGGGCCTTTTCCTTTCTTTATGATTTCTTTGGGATATAAGCCCAATAGAAATGCTGCTGGGTCAAAGGGTATGCACAGTTTGATAACTTTTTGAGCATAGCTCCAAATTAGAACTTGAACCTTCTTAACTGAGGATTATTTGGGGGCTACTTTGAAGGGCCACTGGTTCAGTGCTTAGGGAGCAACTATGGCTTCTAGGGGAAAGATCTTTGAATTAGGAATATGAGACCTAGGTTTTATTCCTGCCTCTACACTAATTTAGCTGTGTGGTCCTGGGTAAATTATTCCAAGTGATGATCTTGAGTTGGACCATTCTGCTCCTCAGTTACATCATTTATAAAATAGGAATAATATAACTGTGTGAAGCAGATGGCATCAAAGTCCACATTTACATGGCATCCTAGAGCATAAGAAGTGTCTGTCTCATTATAACTCTCTGAGGTCAGCCCCAGGACTACTGTTATCCCCATTTTCTGGATGGGAAAACTGAGGCTCAGGGGTGGATTGATTTCTCCAAAGTCAGTTGTCTCCTAGCTGGGATATGATCTCAGGGCTAAGTAGGCTCCCAGATCAGGATTTTTCCTCTTTCCCAAGCTGTCTCTCATGCCTATAAGTGTTTGAGCAAGTTAAAGTTACCCCAGAAATGGAGTCAGTATTATTGAAATCTCTGCCCTTCCACTGCCTCTAGTTGCTCTTAATGCCTTGAAATTGTCTGGCTCTGGGCCATACGTGGCCAGCCCTGGCGATTGCAGAGTGATGTTTGCCCATCTGATAATTGAGCCAATAGCAGAGAGTCCCTTCTGCCCCCTGGAAATGGAAACATCTGAGCCTGCTGGCCTAGAGAGCAGGCAAAGGAAGGGTCTGGGGAGAAGGACTCAAAAACTGTCCCCAAATCAGGGTTTAGGGGCTGGCACCTGAGGTGGGCAGAAGGGGGGGATGGAGCATCTGGAACACTTAAGGACTCGCAGGCTTCAAACACTTAGAAAGAACCCATTGACCGATGCCCTCAGCATCCCTCCCAAGAGCTTTCGTGCTCCTTTGGCCCCTGCCTCTGAAGCTCACCTTTGGTCCCATGCTCTCTCCATGCTTTTGTCTCTGTACCCACTCCGAATTGCAGCTCAAAACCCTGTCTTCATTCAGGAACTCTGGGGCTGGAGGTTAGAATCACATAGTTTCCACACTCTACAACCCCTGAGAGCTCATCTCTAATCCGAAGAGGGAAAAAGCAAGGCTCAGAGAGGGGCAGTAATTTGCCTGATGTTATTGAGCAGCAAGCGCCCAGACAGTCTCAGTCACAGTGTCTGGGGCCAATCATTCAGCCAATAACCTTTTCCCAAGCCCTCCCCATGTGCTGGGCATGGTGCCCAGTGCTGGGAACAAGAGAAATGGAAAACAGCCCTTACCCCAAGGAGCTTACATTCTAATGGGAGAGACCACACATACAAACATGTATGTATATGGAAGGATTAGCAGCAGGGGCAGTGGGAAGGAAGGAGTGTCGCCAGGATAACATCAGTGGGACAATTTTGGCTCTGATGCACAATAACTAGACATCCCGCCTTGCCACACTTTTATCCTTCCCACCCATGGTGCCATCCCCAAAGCTGCTCCTTCTCAGCCTCGTCGGACATCTTGTGCCATGTTGAGTGATGGACCCCATATTTTAGGAAGGACATTGACAAACTGGATGGGAAAAGAAGGGTAGAAACACATGAATCCAAGCGGAAGCAACTGGATTTGTTAACCCAGAAAATAGGATCCTGGGACTTCAAGTTGGGAGGGATCTCAGAGGTCTCCCCCTTTTATAGATGAAGAAAAAGAGACCCAAACTTGTCAAGATGAGTCAGGTAATGAATTGCAGCGCCGGGCTTCAATGTGCAGCATGGTATAGTAGATAAAACATTGTTTGGAGGTAGCAAAACCTGGGTTCAAATCCTGCATCCGACATTGGCTTGTGACTTTGGGCAATTGATCCCTGAATCATGGGCTCCCCAGTGGTCTCTGAGCAGACTAGGGCCTACAGAATGATGGGGTTGGATTCTTTGGCCTCAGAGGTCCCTTAGCATTCATCCAGGACTCCCTGATCATTCCCCACAGTGCACCAGGGGCTTTCATGTCAGAAGAGGGTCTCTAATGCTTTTGGTGGATAGCATGGACATTTTGTTCTTCCCAAATGGAACTGCCCTGAGCCAGTATTTCTGTTTTTACTGATTTGGGGACAGAGCCAGCTGTCTATCATACCATCCCTTTCCCTGCCTTTGCTCTCTACCTGGGGCTATCACTCTCTGCTTGGTTTTGCAAACCCCACATTCATCAGTCATCTTTCTATGTCTGGGCTGGCAAAAAAAAAATAAAAAAAAAATCTGAGCTCCAGAGAGCTTTGATTTGTTCCCCAGGCAGGTAGGAGGGTTTTGACCAGGAGGGAAGCTAGGAGACACACAGCCTCCTTCTTCATTAGGTTAGCCAGAGTGCAGACGTCTAATAGCGTTAAGAGCAGAAGAGGCCCTAGGGATGAAATGAATGCGAAATGATGCAGAGGTGCTGGAAGGTTGAGTCCATTCAAGCAATGTTAAAAGGACACTTGCAGGTACTTTGTAATAATAAAAAAAGACAAAAAATACCCAAAAAAATCTGATTTGCTAGTTCTCTTTCTCAGCAGGGAAAGTGTGTGTGTGTGTGTGTGTGTGTGCAGCCACCCTGAATCATGGGATCTCCAGTGGTCTCTGAGCAGCATAGTGACTTAAAAGAGTCATATTTTCAGAGTCAGAAGAGCTGGATTCAAATTCAGATTTTGGGGCAGGCTTTAGGACCCTGTCCCCTCATTTGTAAAATGAAGGACTTAGATCACATCAGGGCTTCTTACCTGGACTCCACAAACCTCTGTCTATGGATAGAATTCAAGGGTATCAATAAACAATGATAGAAAAAAAAATAATCCTTACATTCTCTAATGTCTATTTAAAATCCAGCATTTCCTTCAATTATTTAAAAACATTATTCTGAGAAGGGGGTCCATAGGCTTTATCAGACACTGTGACAGGGGCTTAAAGAGTTTAAGACACCCTGAATTAAATGATCATGACTCTAATATGGGAAAATTTTCTTCTATAAATGAGGAAGCTGTGACCCATCAAGACTAAATGACTTGCTGAAGATCATACAAGGAGTTAGCGAAGAGATGGGATTTGAACCTAGGTCCTATAATTCTGAAAACAATGATCTTTCCACTCTTAAGGTGCCTTCCAGCTTTGGCATGGATGGCTGGGTGGGTGAGTGGGTGGATAGGTGAATGGATGGATGGGTAGATGGCTGAATGAGTGGATGAATGGATGATTGAGTGGATAGATGGGTGGAGTTAAACATATGGATTCACTGGTATGGGGTATTCCCAGTAAAGAAACCAATGCAGAAGTACACCTTTGTAACTTACCATCTTAGAGAGTTCCTTGAACTGTGAGACTGGCCTGGGGTCTCATGGATTTATGTTTCAGAGACTTAAACTCAACTTTTCCTTATTTTATGGTTAGCTTTCTATCCTTTATACCATACTGCCTCATGTGAGTGTGTGTGTGTGTGTGTGTGTGTGTGTGTGTGTGTTCCAAGGCCAGTGGCAGCTCAAACAGCTTTCACATTGAAGAATGGAGCAGATATTCCCAGGCACACATTTGTAGTAGAGACTTTCAGGAGGGTAGCAAGATGGGGGGGAGTGGGGGAAAGAGGAATCTTCTTGCCTCAGAGTGAAATCTTCTCTCCCCTCCATGATGTTCTGTTCAAGAGGCTGGGTCGATGGAAGGAAAGGCTCATAAAGGACATGGTTGATGTCCAATACCACAATTAATAGTGTCCATAATGGTAATTTACATTTATAAAATTTTTAACAATTGTTCCATGCCTGTGCTGAGAACCATTCCCCTTCTCTCCATGCCTTCCACTCTTTTCTCTTCCCCATCGATAATGGCACACACTAGTTATGGATCAGAGATTTAGACCTAGAACAAAACCTTAGTGGGTCATTAGTTCAAGTTGCTTATTTTACAGATGAGTAAACTGAGGGCTAGAAAGGTTAATTGTCATCATGGCTCTCCAGAATTCACATTACTGCCAGAAATCTCAACCATTAGGAAAGAGAAGGTTCATCTTTCTCTGCCATTCTCTCACTCCCCTTTTAAAATGAGGGCAAAACCCTTTCATATTCTTTCTCTTTTCCCAGTTTACTACAGTTCTCATCCTGAAGCCTCTTTCTTGATTCTCTAATCCTCAACATCTCCCATTTATGATCCTCATGCATTGAGAAGAAAATCTTTATTTTGATCAGTGCCTCAAAGCACAATGCTTGGCACATAGTAGGCACTTATTATTGTTTATTAACTAATTGATTCACAGATAGAGCTAGGAGTAGGACCCAGGTCTTCTGACTCAGAGCTGGCACTCTTCCATCTGTATGAACTAAAAACCTTGGTGTAGACTCATAGAGTTCTTAAGTGACAGGAACGAATGACTGCCAAGGAAACAATACCAGTGCAAGTTGGATAAATGATTAAAAGTTCTCAATCTTCAAATGAATTAAAGGTGTCACTTTTAAAGTATATTATAAATATGAGCTAATCTCATTACCATTCATTCAATTCTTACTTATCAAGCATTTGTTAAGCACCTACTGTGTGTGTATGTGTATATATATATATATAAAACAAATGCTTGATAAATAAGTTAGCAAATGTGTGTGTGTGTATATATATATATTGCTAACTTATATATATATATGTGTGTATATACATATATATATATATATATATTTGCTAATTCTTTTCCCAATATAACATTAGCCACTGTTTTGACTCAAGCCATAACATGCCTTGTGTATACTATAAGTAAAGTAGGCAATAATTGACTTCTTTGCAGAGAGTGTAGACAATCACTGTGTAGACAATCAGCTCTGGAGATGGTGTGCTCATTATATATGAGCGTGCTATCCTTTCTATGGATCCAGAACACTTTCTAAGTCTGCAGAGGTGCAGCCTTGCCTCATCACCCAACATTGACACCCTGTATAAAGAGCTCCTCTCTCTGACAATGACACTGGCCACTGGGATGGATTTGTGCTGAGCTCTTCCCACACTTTCTCCCCTTGTGATCAAATTTACCCATTTGGGAACAGACAGTTGGCCAGAGTTAGAGTTATCACCCGTGGTCAGGAACAGAGCAAGGTTAAATGATGCATATGGTAATGGGATCCAGAACTATATTCTCATTACGTTCAATATTTGAACTTGCTAAACTTCCTGGTTACCCAATAATGAGACAGATGGACAGTGTGGGAGTAGGCTGTTCTGTGGCTAGAACAGTGTTCTTGGAAACCAGATCTAGACCTGGAATGAACCTTAGGGATCACGTAATCCAACCCTTCAATTTTCCATCTCATTTTAGAGAAGAAGATATTGAAGTCACTTGTTCAAAGTCACCAAGATGGTAAAAACCAGACAAGATTGGAACTTTGAACCTAGGACTTCAAGTTCCTCACTTTTTCTATTATGTTGCAAGAGCTCGGGTTACTCCCTTTGGATGCTTTGATAATTCAAATACAGCTCTCCCTCTATGTCCATCTCAGTTCTCCCACTATGAAAGTTGCAGTTTGTAACTTCAAAAATTTAGGGGCTAACATAAAGGGAAGTAGCGTAGTTGGAATTGTGAGGGCTGGAAGGGAACCCTGTAGACCTCAGTTCCCATTTCTGGGGAAACTGGGAGACAGGTGACTTGTCCAAGGTCACACAGTAGAGCCAAGAGGAGGTCCCAGATGTCCTGACTCCAAGCCTCCGTGTTCGTTCCACTGAACCACACTGCCTTGCTATAGGTTTCATTGGTTCCATTTCTGGGCCAATGGCTTGAAGGGAATATTCTACTTCTTTATTTTTGGAGAGGGGTTAGGAAGCTGAAGGAACTCAGATATCCTAATATAGGATAATCATTGAATGGCAGAACCAGAAAAGTCCTTCACTCCACCATTAATCCATGATTTGACCTTGAACAAAATAATTCCCATTTCTGAGCTTCCTCCATAAATATTGAACTTCTCCAAGCTCTGACCTTCTCTGTCCTTTGTCCAAAGAGCCTCTCAGCTTTAAAATGTCAGAATAGAGGGAACATTGAGCTTGGGCTCAAGGAAGAACAGGGTTCCATGGTTACCCAAGACCCAAGTGACCCGGGATTAATTGATGGTCTCACTTCTCAGAGCTCCAGTTTCCTCCTCTGTAAAAGGGTGATGACAGCAGCCAGAGCACTTACTTCCAAGATGGGAAGGAGGCTTGAAGGAGGCCATACAGACCTTCCAGTGGTGCCCAAATGTCAGGTGTTACTGTGAAGGGCCCTGGGAGCTCTGATACTCTCTGCTCTAAGATCCCTCCCAACACCAGCGTTTTATGTTCCATGCTCTGAAATCCCTCTCAGCTCAGGGTTTGTAAACAGCTCCTCCTGTTCTGTGTATTAGAGAATCGTTCAATAACTGCTTCTCCAAGACCCCCCAACATGTAACACACTCGTGCATATTGCACAGCACATGTAGGTACACAAGCACATGCACACACATGCATGTACACTGCATGTACACCCTCCCCAATCCCTGTCACAGATTCTCTTTGAAAGAAAGGAGAAAAGGGCCCAACGTTCCATGTTGTGTAAGGAAAAATGCTCTCCCCAGGAGGGAGGAGATAATGAAGCAGATTAGAGCAGACCCCTCCTGGCTGTGTGGGCTGCTAACACCCAATTTCGGGTTTGTCTCTTCCTCTCTTGCTCCCTCTCTGCAGCCTCCTCCCCCTGTCCTTTCCTCCCTGACGTGGCCACTCATGGGATGATGTGGCCGGATGCAAGGCGAGGAGCACCTGCCAGACCCCAGGTGATTCTTTACTGGGGTTCTCAGGTGTCCAGCTCCCTGATACCACCCACAAAGAGAGACAGGGCAAGGAAATACAGGGGAGGCGCCCAGAGTGAGCGTGATTACAGAGATGATAAGTGTGTGGGTGTGGCATCCAAGTACATATTCCTTGGTCTATACATGTTCAGCATGTACATGAGATAGCAGGGCCAATGCCTGTAAGGCACGTGAAGGGTCATTCCTATGCCTATCTGGAGGCATGATACATGGTGGTGTTATACATACATGTACAAGTGCATCTGTAGGCACCCATGTGTATCTTGTGGACATACATATAGGAAGGGAGTGAGGGGGAAGGAAGGAAGGAAAAAAAGGAAGGAAGGAAAAGAAGGAAGGAAGGGAAGGAAGGAAGGAAGGAAGGAAGGAAGGAAGGAAGGAAGGAAGGAAGGAAGGAAGGAAGGAAAGAATAGAGGGAGGGAAAGAGGAAGGAAGGAAAGAGAAGGAAAGAGGGAGGGAAAGAGGGAGGAAGGGAAGGAGGGAGGGAGGAAAGAAAGAAGGAATAAAAGGAAGGAAAGGAGGGAGGGAGGGAGGGAGAAAGGGAAAGTGAAAAAAGTGGAATAAGCCCTTAGTAATATCTACTATGTGCTAGGCACAGTGCTAATCACTTTAGAGACATTATACTATTTGATCCTCACAACAACTCTGGGAAGCAGGTGCTATTATCCCCATTTTACAGTTGAGAAAACTGAGGCAGACAAAAGGTTAAGTGACCAGGATCACCAAAAATCTCTATGTGATCCTAGGCCAGGATGACTTAATTAGAAAAAAGTCTGAGGCAAAATTGGAACTTGAGTCTTCCTGACTCCAAGTCCAGTGTTCTATTCAAAGCATTCCCCACTGCCTCATTTTTATTTGCAGACCTGCATTGCTGGGTGCATATTTACATGAATATGCTTATCTGTATTGCTTACACACCTATGTGTGGGTCTCTAGGCTGAGACAAACAAAACAGAGAGATAGGTCTATTCAGCCCAGAGCTGAGCCCAGAGCTAAAACATCTATTTAGGATCCTAGAATGTTTGAGAGATCATTCAGTCCAATCCTTGCATTTTACAGATGGAGAAACTGAGGCTGAGGGGCCTCACATTGTTCATTATTGGCTAGTTAATGATGATGTTAATAATAATCTGATGATGACAGAGGAGTGAGGAAAGCCAAGGAGCATCCCAGTCCCTCAATGCCGCCAGAGCTCCTCCCAGTAGGGATAATCTCCACTCCTTCAATCAGCATCCACTCCATCTTTTCTTAATAATAACAAATAGGTAAGAAAGGCTTATGACAAACACCTGAAACTCAACCAGGAGCCCTTGTAGAAAACATTAAACAGAGACTGTAGAGTCTTCTGACATGGGGCCATATCTCTTTGAGACTGACTGAGCCTGGAACTCAATTATACCTAGAGTAGAAAGTCAAGGAGCTGAGAATAAAACACAGAAGGGGTATGTGTGTATTTGTGTGTGTATGTGTGTGTGGTTACATACATTTTAAATACACAATATAAATAACACAACATTCCATCAATAATAAAGAACTTTTCCACTAGCTATAAATTTAGAAGATTTAGTTGAAAATGCTACAGAAATGTGCCTTAGATAGAGCCTGGGGATGCTTGCCTCAATGAGCAAAAGATTCTCCTCGAATGGGGGAAAGGGCAATGTCTACTATGACTCTAAGGTTGGTGCCTTGGTTTCCTTTAACGCAGAGATCTTTGGGAGCCCTTATTGGAGTTATATCTCCACCTATGGGTCCTGAGCTAATGTCCCTCTACTTGCCCAAGAGAAGACAGAGCACCATGAAAAAAAAAAAAACACTAGACTAGGAAGTCAGTAGATCTGAGATCTAGTCCTAGGTGACAAAGAGGTCACTTTACCATTCTGATGTTCAGGAGTGACAGTATCATAGTGAAGAGAGTTCTGGGCTCAGAGTATGCATATAATAAGTACTTGTTGATTGACTGGTTGCTTGATTGGTTGATTGAAAAGATGAAGAAATATGGGCTTAGAGTGATTTCAAACTGGTTGAATGGATAAGTCCAAAGAGTAATTACCAATGGTCCAATGCCAACTTGGAAAAATGTTTCCAGCAGAATTCCCCTGGGAAGTGTAATTGGTCGCCTGCTATTTCACATTTTTATCAATGGCTTGGCTAAAAGCACAGATGGCATACATATCTAATTATCAGGTGATTTAAAACTGGAAAGACTAGCTAACATATTGGATGAGAAAGTTAGGAATCAAGAAAGCTCTTAACAAGCTAGAATGCTGGATCAAATCTAAAAAGATGAAATTGTGAAAATAAATGTAAAGTTTAAATCTTGGTCCAAAAACTCAACTTCAAGATATAAGATTGGGAGGGAAGAGATATGACTAGACAGTAGTACATCTGAATAGAACTGAAGATTTTAAAGAACTGTAAGTCGATAATGATTGGGCACCCCAAAAAGTGAATATAATTTTAGAGCAAAAAAGAAAGAAAAACTCAGGGATTTGGTTTGAATGAGAGAATACTGAGAAGGCTTCTGATAGCTGCCTTCAAGTATTTGGAGGTCTTTCTCTTGAAAGAGGGATTATGCTTATTTTCTTTGACCTCCAAGGGAAGAATTAGATTCAATGAATGGAAGCCTCAAAGGGGGAAAATTTAAGCTTGCTATAAAAAGAATTTTCTAAGAGTTAGTGATTCCCCAGAAAGTGAATGGACTGGTTCAGGATGGAGTGGGCTTCCTTAGAAGGGTTTCATTCGGTGTCTCTAAGCAAAGGGTGGATGACTGAAGAGAGGTAACGCTCCCATATGTGCTGCCCCAAGTGCCTCTTCTAACTCCCAGATTCTGTGAGTTCATGATCTGTCTGAGGTTCTGTTCTACCACATAAATTTTGAGAGACAATGTCACCTCCAAACCATGAGGAAATATCAGAACAGACTGTTAGAGGGACATTCTTAAAAGATTCTGGGATAAAGGCTGGGAGATGGAGGGATTGCTTTCCTTCCTCAGAGTGTTATTCACTCCCTTTAGAAGGTTCTGGGAGTAATTCACTCTGATTGGAAAGACCGGCTCTCCCAGGTCAGCTTTCTCATAACTGCCTTGGCTGGCCTGCCTGGCCCCCATGATTCATCTCCCTGCTGCTGTACCCCCATGACCAGCTGCACAGTAAATGGAGTGCCTGGGGGCCAGAGAAAACTTTGTAAGAAGGTCAAAGGCTGGGAGTGTTCAGGGAGAGGGGACGGAATTGGCAGACCAATCACACATTGCCATCTTCTAGTCCTAAGTGTGCCCCTGGTCCATTACTCAGAGAACCTGTTGTTTTTTCCCATGTGTATCCAAAACCTGATTAGCCCTGCTCCACTCCCCTCCTCCAGGGTCCTTGGCAGGCGGCTGGCACCTGGTGGTAATTCTTCCCAGACTCTCTGGTGAGACGGGTCCTGATTTTTCATCCTCTCTTTGCAGATGGAGAAAAGCAAGAGATAAATTGAGTTCATCCGTCACAAAGCTAGCTGCTGGCAGAAACAGACGGGAGGAAAATAGCCATGCACCTGAGGAGCTAACTCCAAGAGCAGAAGGAAAAGCACTCATGATGGGGAGAGATAGGTAGATAGGGAGCAAGGGTTGTGGGGCATTTGAGTCACTTGAAATCCCATTTCCATCACCATCAGGTACTTTAGTGAAATTTTAGAAAATACAAGTGGGAAAAAGTCTAAGCCACTACCTAAAAAGATATTTCTTTTTGCACATTGGAATCAATCAACAGCCATTGATTAAGCAATTGCTATGTGTAGATTACTATCCTAAACTTTGGAAATTAAAAAAAAATTCAAAAACAGTCCCTGTCCTCAAGGCGCTTTTATTCTCATAGCAGAGACAACATATTTATAAATCAGTATATCTATAGTAGAGGAGGGAAATGTCTGACAGAGAATGATGTTACAAATATCCAAATGGCCCTTGGTGGGAAAAAAAAGTTTTGTTTTGTTTTTATAGATTTACAGAGTAGATGAAAGTAGAAAGAAGAAATGGAGGGGAAGATACCAATAACCAACCTAACAAAGGAAGGCTTGAATGAATTTAATATCCTAAAACATGGAAGGGAGAGGGAAAGTATTTCAGAAATGGGGAGCAGCCAGTGTAAACACATACAGATAAGAGATGGGATGTGGTGTGGGAAAAGTAAAGCTTGGGGTGCCAGGACAGGAGCAAATGTTGGAAGGCAGACTCTCAATATAAGGCTGAGATAAGAGAGTGAGACAGGTTGAGTTTGGAGCTGAGATGATGGATTTAGAGGCAAAAGTGATTGCGGAAGTGATCATCTAGCCCAATCTTCTCATTTGCCTAATGATGATTTTAGGAAGTAATGAAGACTTCTGCTCAGTCTTTTGATCTTGTCACTAATGAGGACTAGAAGTCCCAAATTTGCCCTAGCAGTTAGTTATATATTATTTCCGATACCAGGTGGATACTCTGGGGAAACATAAGCTCTTTATGGTTCTAGAAAAGCTAAATACCTCTATCTTTTAATTCTCTAAAGATAGCAATGCTTACCGTGTCAGTCTAAGGGTGAAGTATCTTTGCCAAGAAAACCCCAAATGGGCTCACAAAGATTCAAGCACAACTGAAAAACAACTGAACAAGAGCAAGTTCCTAACTCTAGGACCAGCACTTTCTCCACTGTACCATTTAACTCCCAATAGATAGATAGATAGATAGATAGATAGATAGATAGATAGATAGATAGATAGATAGA
>JAJPUD010000739.1:439433-489817 GCA_023553655.1 Myrmecobius fasciatus | reverse complement strand
AGATAGATAGATAGATAGATAGATAGATAGATAGATAGATAGATAGACAGACAATAGCTCACTTATTAAGCACGTACTGTGTACCAGGCACTGAGTTAAATGCTGGAGATACAAGTAAAAGCAAACAAAACAATCTCTTTCTTCAAGAAAGCAAAGCCAACACACAAAGAAATGTTAGAAAGCAGGAGGAGAAGAGGGTACCTACACTGGGTCATGAAAAGGAGATTGCAGAAAGTGGTATGAGGGACTGTTCCCTGACAATCTGAAGTCCTGAAACCAGCTTTTCACCCTTGAGTGGAGAAGTGATTTCACGCACATTTCTCTGGCTCCAGATTTCATTTTTTAAAGTAATTTAAACTCCCACCCACAAAACTCTTCCTTCTACTTTCCCCAAGTAAATATTGTCTCATTTCTGTGATGGGGACATGTATGTAGCCAGACCCAGTGACATTTTCCCCTTAGTGTTATACTTAACAATTCTAATATGGAGAACCCAAGATGGGGTTCTTGCCTGAGAAGTGTACAGTAACCAATTCCAGAAATGCTGTAGGTCAGCTTGCCCCACTGCTGCTACTTATACTGACAAAGGATTTGTAGAAACACTAAATGTCCAAGCTAGAAGGAACCTCAAGAATGATGCAGTCAGAGGATCATAAAATTAGAGCTAAAAGAGAACTTAGAAATCAGATAGCACTTTTTTTACTTTTTTACAGATGAGGAAACTTCACAAAGAAGTGAAAGAACTTGTCCAAGATGACACAGAGTGGAACTCAACTCCAAATTCAGCATTCTTTCCACTATACCAGACCACTATTAAAGATAGACACACTATATCCCAAAGATATCCCCAAAAGGAGAGAACAGGACCTCTGTACAAAAATATTTATACCGGTTCTTTTTGTGGTGGCTAAGAATTAGAAATCAAATGTATGGCCTCAATTGGGGAATGGCTAAACAAATTGTGGTATATGATTATAATGGAATATTATTGTGCTATAAGAAATGACAGACAGGATGATTTCAGAAAAACCTGGAAAGACTTACATGAACTGATACATAGAGAAGTGAATAGTGTAACAGTAACAATAATATTGTTCGATGGAGAACTGTGAATGATTTAGCTATTCTCAGCAATACAATGATCCAAGATAATCCCAAAGGATTAATGATGAAGCATACTACCCACCTCCACAGAAAGAACAGATATTGTTTGAATACAGACTAAAGAATGTTATTTTTACTTTCTTTCTTTTTTATTTTATTCAAGTCTTCTTGTACAAAATGATTAATGTGGAAATATTTTGCATAATTGTACCTGTATAGCTTGTATCTGATTGCTTACCATCTCAGGAAGATGGGAGGGGAGGGAGGAAGGAAAAGATCGAATTTGGAACTCAAAACTTTAAATAAAAATGTTTTTTAAATTGAAAAAAAATTTCCCTAAGGCATATTTTCTAAATCTCCAATTTAATAAGAAAACAAGAATACTTCTAATAAGTAAGAACAATAAAAATATGAGAGGTGATTTTTAAAAAGATAAATACAGTTAACTGAATTTCTGTCTAAAAGCCACAATACTAAGAAAAAGAATCTCATGTTCTGCCAACTAAGTTTGCTAAGGAAACAGGTTCACAAAGGGAAAGTAGCTTGCCCAAGCTCATCCTCAAGAAATGAAAAAGAGAGCTCAGAACTCCAGGGTTCTTCTCCCTATCTCCACTCTCAGTGGTATCACATTTATTAAATAACTACTTCAAAACAGTTAGATTAAATTATGTGGCAGTGACAAGTAAAGTTTTCCAGGTCCCAGAACCAGGAAAAAGTAATTGCTTTGCTACAGATAGCTATCAAATGCTCTAATAGAGAAGACTTCTAGGAACTGATACAGAATGAAGTGAGTAGAACCAAGAGGATGTTGTATAAAGTAGCAGTATTGTTAGAAGAATGAACAGCTGTGAATGACTTACCCATTCTCAGCAATACAATGATCCAAGACAATTTTGAAGAAGTTGTGATGAAAAATGCTATCCACTTACAGAGAAAGAACTCGGTCTAATTACACATTGAAGCATATTTTTAATTTTTTTCTTTATTTTTCTTGGATTTTTTCTGGCCTGTGCTTTCATTTGCATGGCTGATATAGAAATATATTTTTGTATGATTTCTCATGTATAATCTATATCACATTGCTTGCCTTTTCAAGGAAGGGGAAGGGAAAGGAGGGGTTTGGAACTCAAAATTTTTTAAATGAATGTTAGTTTTTTTTAACAAGTAATTGAGAAAAATAAAAATGTTCTAATGGAAGTGAACCCCCATTTTCATTTGGTCCCAGTAGTCACTTATTAGGACACTCCCCATCCCTAATCATCATATCTCCATCTTCCCAACCTCAACTCAGTTTATCTTTATCAGTTCCTCCTTGATCAGAAATAGCCCCATTGGAAGACACTGAAATGCTTAGACATGGCATCATCCATCACTAAGAGCCCAGAGGCAGCAGAAAGCCACAGCCCATAACAATCATTAGAACTTACCATCTTCTAGCTCTTTATGGTGGCAAAGCACTTGGCAGGTACTATTTCCTTTGATCCTAGGGGATAGGCAGCAGAGGTATTACTATTATTATTATTATTATTGTTATTATTATTATTATTATCATTATTATACGCCCCATTCTATTGATAAGGAAAGTGAGATTTAGTACCATCAGGGACTAGACCAAGACTACATAGCTAATTAATAGTAGAGTCACAATATTCCTCTAAGTTTAGGATACTATTTTCCTTACTCACCGGAACACCATTTAGGATTCTTAGAGGGCACAAATAAGCATTTATTATGTACCTACTATGTACCAGAATTTGTGTTGGATGATTTACAAATATTATTTCCTTTGATTCTTGGATACAATGTGAAGAGAATATAAAAGAAAACAGATGAAAAAGGGAGAAGTCCCTGAGCTTAATAGGGATGGGTTTGGGACTAGTTCCCCATATTGAGTAGAAAGAAAAGAGTGAACTGGATCTGTTTCTCTTAAATTAAGCCAATCAAACCAGTTTGTGGTTTGATTTTAGCTTTGTGTCTTAAACTCATTCCATTTCCAGCCTTTATGGAATTTCTCTTCCTATCTTATTTTCTTATTTAAAAAAAATGGCTACAGTGTATATAATACCTTCCTCACAGTAATCATGTTGTATAAGTTGTATAAGTATTATGACCATTTTACAGATGAGAGAACTGAGACCAGAGAGATTCATTCATTTTCCCCTGGTAACATAGCTAGGCTATGGCAAAGCCTGGAATAGAAACCAAGGATACTAACTCTCAGGCTAATAAATTATCTGCTTGGCTAGATTACAGGAGCTGAATTCTGCCGAGGAAAAAGAGGTAAGCCAAAACTGGAAGGGATCTTTCTGGTCATCTTGTCCAATCTTCTCATTTTACAGATCAGGAGGAAATGACTTATCTACATTTGCACTTTGGGCAAAATTCATTTATGGACAAGAGTATGGTCAGGCTCCAGATGTAGTTGAAATAGAATAATGATCAGAGAATGGGGCTCTTGTCCATCAAAAGTGTTAAAGGGAAAGTCAGGCCCCAGGAAAAAGAGCACTATGGTAGTGTGCTGGAGCCTTCCTGGATGTCTTCCTCCTCCTCCCTGGTGCTTGTTACAGCTCTGAGCCCAGGGTCATACAAGTCACAAATAGCAGACGATATTCTGGCCCAGGTCTACTCATTGCACATTAGCCCTCTTCCCAGTAAAGGGCAGGGTTTAAATGGGTCAAGTAGAAGGAGGAGAAGTTGGCAAAACTACACCTGGAGGCTCCCAGGGACAGCCCAGGAGTGCTCCCATGGGGGGCACCAGGACACACTGGCTGGTTGGCTACCAGAGTGAGAGATGACAAAGGAGGATCACAAGGGGAGCTAGGAATTACTAAGCCCCCAAAAGAACTGGGGCTCCTTTTCTGAGGAAAGGAACAGGTGAGGGACTAGTCTAGTTAATGATGAAATTGCAGAGGGTGTATGCATTTGGGTTCATGGAGACAACCAAGAGATTATCACATCTATATCCAGCTTGTTAAGGTGACAAGTTAGTAGCAGGTTCCTGAAGGAGGCTGAGACCCCCTTCCAACTATAAGCCTACTTGGAGGCAGGGGATTGGACAAGATGGGATTCTGAGGAGGTGGCAACCCACGAAAGGCTCTGGGGCTGATGTCTGACCCTCTCTCAGAAACTCCCTTTCTATCCCCCCACCTGCATGGTGACCCCCTGTGTCCGAGAATCTTCTTGCCTGGGTGCCTCCACAGCTGCAGCCTTAATGAGTCCACTTGTGGTCTCTGTCCTGCTGGGGGCCGCCATCCCAGGGCCAGGCCCCTGTCAAAAGCTATGACCAATCATCAGTCATGGGGGCTGAGAAACCTCAAGAAGCACTGAACCAAAGGGATTCTTGCTCTGCCTCCCTTTCCCTCCCCTCCCCTTCCTCCGAGGGGGATTAGCAACCAAGGAATCATTAATCATCATAATAAGTCTCATTTATATAATGATTTAAGGTTTATGACTAGGCTTGTGGATGTTATCTGATCATAAAAACTCTGTAAGGTAAGTACTATTATTATCTCCACTTTGCATATGAAGAAACTGAGGCTTCTGGGGACAAATTAACTTGCTGGTGGTCAGTCAAGTAATAGGTAGTCTATCAGGTCTTCCTCACTACCCTATTAATCATATTACACTGCCTCAAGGAGACCACACTACCCCTGAGCCAGCACTTAATAAGGGCCAACTACATATGTCCCAGAATTTGGGTTAGATCAGGCTTTGTTTCCCTAACAACCAGAGCTGAGGTGAGGGAACCGATTGTTAAATTTCAGGATGAGCTGAGGTGGGGGAACCGATTGTTAAATTTCAAAATGACCAGAGAGAGAATACTACAAATCAGAGCTTTTGTTTATAATATAATCTTTATATAATTATATATAATTAATACATAATAAATATATATAATTATATGTAATTATAAAGACAAGAAAATGATGAAGAAAAAGTTAATAAAGCAGGTGAAACTTTAAAGAGAGCCTAACATTAAACATTCACCACCATATCCTACAATGTGGCTGGTGTTAGAGATACAAAAATATAAATAAAAGAGTTTTACCCTTGAGGATCTTATCCACAAAATTTAGAAATGGAAGGAGCTTTAGAGATCATCTGATCTAATGTCTTCATTTCACAAGTGAGGAAGCTAGAGCCAGAGAGGGGAAGTTGCTTGTGTTGGTGCTAGAGGGACTTATGGGAAAGCATAGACTCAGAGGATGTTAGGGCTGGGAGGGAGTTTAACACCCGAATGCCTCACTTTACAGAGAGAAAAGTTAAAGCCAGAATAAGAAAGTGATTTCCCTGAGATCTCATAGGTTCATCCTTCATTTGGGAGAGGACCAATGATAACACGGGTGATGCCTTGACTTACACATGAATCGGATTGAAATGAGACAGAGCTGCACAAAGTCACTGGCTCACTGTCTCCTCCAGAGCCATCCTAATCCAGTGGCAGAGATGCTGAGCAACGGTCAGGGATGGAGTGTCTTCCATGTCCGACCAAGCTCTCAGTTAGACTGCTACCTAGACTTTATCCTTTGGGAAGTAAGGCTGGGCTAAGGAGGGTTCTGGAAGCAAATACCCCCAGATATAAAGGCAGCAGCTAAAGCTAACTTCAGAAAAACCTGTGAGCAATGGCTATGAGAGTGGGGAGCAGAATGAAAGCCATGGGGGACTGAGTCCAGTTAGCAGAAAAAAATAAAGGCATGAAGGGCATTCCAGATAAAGAGGGAAGGAACAAATAAAGAAACAGAGGCAGGGAAGCATCTCTTCATGAAATAAGCTCTACAGAAGTACCGTGGAAATGTACCTATTCACTAATTATGGATTTTTTGGTCTTTTATTCCCCTCACTCAACACAGATTCTCTTTCCTTCCATCCCCTCCTCTCTATTCTCCTCCCCCTCCATCAAATTTCACCTTACTAACATCATATATAAGAACTAAAGAGACCATGTGGTCCTATCTTATCTTACAAAAAAGGAAACTGAGGTCCAAAGATGAGAAATGTCTTTTCCAGAATTACACAGCAAGTTAGTAACAGAACTAGAAACAAGCCTCAAGGGTGTAATCAGGAATCCTATACTAACAGGGGCCTGGATCATTATCTCTATGCATATAAAAATCAATCTATCAACTAATAATTATTTACTAATTGACAAATATGTGTCAAGTCTAAGACATTAAAAAGAATAAAAAATGGAAGTAATTGCGATTGGGGGAAGGGAGGACTTGTAGGTAGGGGTCCTGGCAGTTCCCAAATGTTTCAATGTGGTAATCACCATGACTAGAAGAAAACCAGGTGTCCTGACTCCCAGATGAGGGTTTTCTTTTTTTTTCACTATGAATTTAACAGACATCCCTCCCAAAATAACATTTCAATATATAAAGTAGAACAAGAAAAAAATGATATGTGAAACCACAAATCTCTATTATATACTTTATTTTTGTGTTGTTTTTGTAGCAAATAATTGGAAGTCAAGGAGGTTCCCATTAACTGAGAACAAATTATGGCCTATGGATGTGATGAAATATCATGGCATCCTAAAAATGGCTGAAAATGTGGTTCCAGAGAAACCTGCAGGAATTTGTGTGAATCGTTGAAGAGTGAAGGGAGCAGAATCAGGGAACGATGCAGAGAATAACAGCAATATTCTAAAAGCAAACAGTATTGAAAGGTTTCAGAACTCTGATCCTTGAGAACAGTTTGCTATGAGTGCCAGAGAGTGGCTGATGAAACATGAGGTCCCTCTCCAGTCCAGTACCCATCCTCCCCCATTGGCTCTCTCCTTGGTGTCCATCCCCCTCATGCTCCGTCCCCCCCAACTCCTGTCATTTCTGCTTTTCGCTTCTTCTTCGTCTTACCCCCTCCTTCCTCACCCCTCCCCAACTCTCTCTTCCTGCATCCAAGCCAAGACATGCTGGTCCACGTCAGGTTCTCAGGCAGACACCTTCTAATGAGGCTGTTCCCAGAGCCCCCGTGTCAAGGAAAGTGCACTCACACCTTTGGGCCAGGAGGTCATAGGTTTAACATTCACCAGGACCCCATGTGAGGCTGGGAGCCAAGCTGGGCCGGCTGGAGCTGGACTGGACCGAGGCTTCAGAGAGGTCTTAAAGGTGAGCCAGAGAATGCAGCAGCCCCCGGGGGAACATGGGACATAGGAGGGAACCCCGGGAGCCCATGTAAAATCCAGAGAGAATCACTGAAAAGAAACCCGACAGCAGATTTAAGGGAGAGAGGCAACAGTTCCTGAGAGAAATTCACTCTCTTCTGCTGCACCCACTCATTCTGCACAGACTCCAATTTCTGTGGGAGTCTCCAGTAGCAAAGAAGGCTGGGGTCTCAGAGCGCATTTGCTTTGAGCTGGGAAAGGAAAAAGAAGAAGGGAAGTTGGGGGCCCAAAAGGATTTCTGAATGTGATCTTTAAATCCATCTGCCCACCGAGGATCCTGGGAGAGAGGGACCACTCAGAATCACAATTGCCCAAACCCAGAAGGGACAGTTCTCCCTTACCTCCTACTGTAGTTAATTTTTCTGAGACTTAGAGTTATTTTGTAAGTCTCCCATCTTTTCTGGACCTTCAGGACTACCTAGTACAGGCCTTTCATTTTATATTTTAATAAACTGAGGCCCAGAGAGTCCAAGGGATTTACCCAATTGGTGGCAGACCTAGAATGAGAACGCAGCTCAGCAGACCTTGCTGAGTGACTGGCTATCCCTTCAGCTGTTGCTGGAATGAATTCTCTTTTTCTCTCTCCCTCTCAGAATCCCTAATTTCCTTCAGGATTCAGCTCATCTCCTTCATCATAAAACCTTTCTCTGTCTCCTACTCCTATCCACCCCCTCATCCCCAGGTACTTGGTGCACCCCTTCTCAAGTAATCTTGTATCAATTTTATATTCACCAAGATGTGAGAGTATTGTCCCCCTAATAAAATGTAAACCCCTCAAAGGCAAAGAGTGTTTGCTCTACTTCTGACTTTATATGCCAGCCCCTGGCATAGTGCCTGGCACATAGTAGGCACTTTAAAGCTTAGTGTTCTTGTCACCATGCTATGCAGCCTGCTCTAAAAGTCAAAGAAGGGGAAGTTGAGGCAGATTAAAAGCAGGGCAAGGTGGTGGGGAGGGTCTTACCACAGAGGAGCATAAAGTAATGGGGAAACTCCCCCAAATTCAAGTCAGGGTCTTCTCTGGCTCCTGCCCCCCACCCCCACCTGTTGCCCAGCCCTGCTCTGAGAGAGTGACAGGTCTGCCCTTACAGATACTAACATCTGTAGTCAGCTGGGGAGGCTTGGGTTGGGAGCGGGCAGGGGACACAGGCTGGAGGGGAGTAAAAGGGCAAAGGCCGCCCAGTGATATAATTGACTGGGCTACTAATTAAAATTCCGCTCCATCAGAGGCCGCTAATTGGAACCAGGCTGGGCTGAAGTGGTGAGGAGGCCGGAGGGGAGCTGGTATTTGGGGCCCAGAAACAGCCAAACCCCCCACCAAGAGAAAGGGTCGGGGGTTCCCAGCTGGATTTGTCTGCCCAATAAGGTCCCTTGGCTGCTGACCTTCAGGCCTTAGACTGTGAATAAGGAGGCCCCCTTGACAAGCGTCCAGGGCAAATGAAGGTCTCCATGACCTAATGAGGGGAAACATTAGCCCCCAGCTGAGCCCACCTCTCCTCAAGCCTTACTTTTCATTCCAAAGTTCCCTGGGCTGAATCCTGGAGGCTGGGGAGGCTGGGAAAAGCCTGAGATCTAACAGAGCTAGGATGCAGAGGCAGCTGGTGATTGGGGGGCCCTCTGCCCTCAAAGTGGGAAGTATGACCCCCTCGTCCCTGCCAGAATCCCCAGCTTCCTACACAGCCCAAAAGCCCCCTCTGTCCCTCTCCAGTATGTACATAAGCCGTCTCCAAGACTGTGTGCTGTATGTGGGCAAGGACTAAGGGGATCTTTGTCTTTCTTTGTATCCCTGGACTTAGCACAGTGCCTGGAACCTAATAAAGACTGGCTCACCGATTCCCTGGCCCTCTCCGGGACCATCCCTCCAGGAATCCATGTAGGCTTAATATTTAATTCTCTGAAGTCTGTTACTGTGGCTTTATCTGTTGTGTGTATCTGTCTTGTGAATGTGGAGCTTGTGTGCCCGTGTTGTGTTTCTGTGTGTAGACACAGATTCTGTGTCTGTATCATCTCCTTTATCCATAGTGTTTACAGCGAGTTATTGTATGTCTGTGTATTTTGTACAGGTGGGAGAAGGGTGGGTAGCAGCCAGCCCAAGATCTGGGAAGGATAACAAGAGGAAGACTTGGGATGCCAGAGGTGGAAGAGCAGGACAGGTGGGTGAGGGTGGATACCTGGAGAAGGGAGCTGGAGGGTCGGGGAAGGGGACCCAGCCATGCTTCCTGGATACTTGCTGGAAATACTGCTGCCCTTTGCACTCCCACCGTTGGGACCCGAGGCAAATGGAGGACTATGGGAATGCAAACTTTCACAGCTGTTGAGTCAAACAGCTCAGCCCTAAAATGAGATCGTGGTAACTTAAGCAAGCACTAATAATCATTATTTTCTGGGCAGGATCCCTCCTGAGCTCCTCCCAATGCACACTCACTCTTCCATGCATCCATTTATCCCAATAGCATCCCCTGTCACATTTGATGAACCAAGATCAGAGAAGGTAAGCTGTTTGCCCAAATCCACACAGCCATTTAGCTTTCTTCTTTCTTCTCTTTCTCCTAATTTCACCTGCCAGAACCTTCTGCCTTCCCTCATTTGGCTTCTCTGGGTAAATGAATTCAAAAAAGTCTTTTCATTCATTAATTAATTCATCTATGCATTCAGTGACTTACCCTGTTCTCCCTCACTTCAATCCAATTCACTTGCATGTCAAGACATCATCTCTCTGAAATCATGGTCTTCTTCAAGAATGAAGGATAAGCAACAACAATCCATCTATCCATCCATCCATTCATTAATTCATCTATCCAGATATTCATTAATCTATCCATCCATCCAGTCATTAATTCATCTATCCAGATGTTCATTAATCTATCCATCCATTCATTCATTAATTCATCTATCCAGATATTCATTCATCTATCTATTCATGCATTCATTAATTCATCTATCCAGCTATTCATTCATCTATCCATCCATTCATTAATTAATTCATGTTATTTATTGATTTATTCACCTCTCAGTCACTGGGCAGAATATTACAATGAAAAGAAAATTAGATTTGGAGTCAGGCTGTTACTTATTACTTTTGTGATTTTGTTCAAGTCAACTAACCCCTCTGGGCCATAGTAAATAAAAGAATCACCTGTGAAATGAAAGAAAGAAAAGAAACAAGCATTTGTTAAATGTAATTTATTAAATGTAAATACTATGTACCAGGCATTGCATTACTTCTCAACATTCCTGAGAGATAGCTGCTATTCTTATTAGCATTTTACAGTTGAGGAAACTGAGGCAATAGGGCAGAGTATTAGAGTGAAAAGAAAGCTAGACTTGGAGTCAGAAAGGCTGTTATTTATTAGTTTTGTGACTTTGTTTAAATCACCTAACCCCTCTGGGCCTCAGTAAATGAAAGAACCATCTGTGAAATGAAGGAAAGAAAAACAAGCATTTATTAAATGTAAATACTATGTTCCAAGCACTGCTTTACCTCACAACAATCCTGGGAGATAGATGCTATTCTTATTCCCATTTTACAATTGAGGAAACTGAGGTAGATAGAGGTGAAATAATTTTCCCAGAGTCACACAGCTAGTTAATGACTGACACCAGATTTAAATTCAGGTCTTCCCGACTGAATGCCCAGTGTTTTATTCACTGTAACAACAACCTGTTGTAAATTGTTCTTAAGGAGAACTAAAATGTTGGAGTCAGGGTACAGTGTGTCTGACTGTGGCGGGTCAGACCAAGATGAGCCTGGAATGCTCTACCACAAATTGGGCCCAGAGAGTTCGGAAGAACGTTTGGAGTGGAGATGTCTCTAAATTTGGGCATCTCAAGTTTCTTTTGAATCACTGCAATTCTGCTTTGCTCATAGAACACACCTTCTTTGATGTGGGCACTCCATGCTGGGAGGTCCTGTGCCAGTGTCTCCCATATCTCACAATTGACTCTAAAGTTCTTCAGTGATACCTCGAGAATGTCCTTGAATTGCCTCTTCTGATCTCTATGTTGTCGCTTGCTTTATATGAGATTAGTGCACAGGAGCTGTGCTCTCTGCAGGAGAGTTTGACCGCTGGACAGTTCAGCTTAAGAAAGGGCCTCAATGGTCTGATATTTTACCCTACCAGGTGATCTTCAGAATCTTCCTGAGACAATTTAAATGGAGCAATTCAGATTCCTGGCACACTTTCCAGGTTTCACAGGTATACAACAATGAGATCAACACTACAGCTCTGTAGACCTTCAGTTTGATAGGCAGCTTAGTACCTCTTATCTCCCCCATTTTCTTTTGGGGACTCACAAATGCTGAGTTAATTCTTACAATGTCTGTATCATCCTCATGATCTTTGCCGACATCCCTAGAAAATATCCTGCCAGAGTAAGTGAAAAGCATTCAGAATTTCTCCATTTGCTGTAACTGAGGGCTCCACCGATGGATGGTGTGGTGCTGGCTGATGAGGTATCTGTGTTAGGTGTCTGAGGCCAGATTTGAACTCAGGTCTTCCTGACTTCAGGACTGGTGCTCTATCCACTGAGCCACCTAGCTGCCCCAAATACTACCTTTTTACAGATGCGCTAGCTATCCTGCTGGTATACCCTATGGTATACTCATTTTTCACTTTTTTTCCACTTCTCATTTTTGTCAAACCAATCGATGCTGGTGAATGTTCTGGTCAGATGAATAAATGAGGTTCTGTAATTGTCAGAACAGCGTCAGCACAAGCAGCAGAGAATCAATCCATATTTTGTTGCATCTCAATCTCAGAAGTTGCATTGGGTGCACAATCATCTGCAAACAAAAAACTGTGCACCAACTCTTCCTCCACTTTAGTCTTGGCTTGTTAACTTTGCAAGTTAAAAAATTTACCGTCATTGCTCCAAATCACTATTGATCAGAGAAATGCAAATTAAGACAACTCTGAGATACCGCTACACACCTGTCAAATTGGCTAAGATGACAGGAAAAGATAATGACAAATGTTGGAGGGGATGTGGGAAGGCTGGGACTCTAATTAATACATTGTTGGTGGAACTGTGAACGGATCCAACCATTCTGGAGAGTAATTTGGAGCTATGCTCAAAAAGTTATCAAACTGTGTATACCCTTTGACCCAGGAGTGTTTCTATTGGGCCTATATCCCAAAGAGATCTTAGAGGAGGGAAAGGGACCCACATGTGCAAGAATGTTTGTGGCAGCCCTTTTTGTAGTGGCTAGAAACTGGAAACTGAATGGATGCCCATCAATTGGAGAATGGCTGAATAAATTGTGGTATAAGAATGTTATGGAATATTATTGCTCTGTAAGAAACGACCAACAGGACGATTTCAGAGAGGCCTGGAGAGACTTGCATGAACTGATACTGAGTGAAATGAGCAGAACCAGGAGATCATTATACAGAACAGCAATACTATATGATGATCAGTTCTAATGGACATGGCTCTCTTCAACAATGAAATGTTTCAAACAACTTCCAATTGTTCACTGAAGAAAGCCATATACACCCAGAGAGAGGGATCTGAATGTGGACCACAACATAACATTTTCATGATCTCTATTGATGTTTGCTTGCATTATGCTTCCTTTCTCAGATTTTTTTTTCTTGTAGATCCAATTTTTCTTGCACAGCAAGATAAGTGTGTAAATATGCATGCACATATTCTTTGTCAAGTATTTTAACATAATTAACATGTATTAGATTTCCTGCCATCTAGGGGATGGGGTGGGGACTAGGGGGAAAAATTTGTAACAGAAAGCTTTGCAAGGGTCAGTGCTGAAAAATTACCCATACATATGTTTTACAAATAAAAAGCTTTAATAAAAAAAGAAAAAAATTTACCATCATTGCAACAGCTGATTTTGATGTCATTTTCGTCCTCATTGAAGGTGTTTGATGACATTACTGAAAACATCATGCTAAAAAGCAAGAACACAGAACTGCTTTACTCCACTAGTGACTGAAGAAGCAGAAGTGGATTGTCCATTATCTAGAATTCAGGCAAGCTTGCCATCATGAAACTGTTGTACAATACTTTTGAATTTCTCTGGGCAACGAAGTTTTGCCATCATTTCTCATAAGCCCTCACAACTGACAGAGTCAAAGGTCTGAGTTAGTTCTAGGAACATTATATACATACTTCTGTTCTATTTTTGGAATTTTCAAGCAGCAAATACCATCTTAACCATCCCTCAGTCCTTTCTAAAGCCACATTGGCTCTCAGGTAGATGGGCCATCTTACAAGTGAAGGATCAGCCTACTAAGGAAGACCTCTGAAAGAATCTCACCAGCAATGATTAAGAGACAGGACAATCTATTTCCCTTTCTTTTATAGAGATAAACAATGGAGGATCCTTGAAATTCTAGGGAATAATAATCTCCTCTTGCCATATAACCAGAAAATTTATGTCAGTTTTTTTTAATATGAGCAGTGGATCCCCTGCCTTGTAAATCTCAGCTGGAATAGAATCAGCATCAGAAATTTTTTTTCCACATGAGCGAAATCTAATGACATTCGAAACTTCTTCAGTTGGAAGTTTGGCTAAAGGGATTGACTTCAACTTGAGGTATATGGTCACTGACTTTTGATGATGGTCTGTTGAGAACACAATGGAAGTGTTCATCCCATCTCTCCAGGATGTCCCCTGCCAATAATCAATGTAGCTCCATCAGCACTGAGTAGTTGAGACACAACATAGGTCTTTAATCCACATGTAGCCTTCAGGACATCATAAAATCATTGGGGATTGTAAAAGTGAATTTCCCGAATCTCTCTAAGTTTTTTTGGACTACCTTTTTAGAGATGTGTGAGCTATCTTGTTGATACACCCTGTGGAGTTCTCATTTTTCACTTAGCAGCTTCTCATTTTTATCAGGCCAATCTTGATGCTGATATGTTCTGGTCACATGAATAAATGTGGTGCTGTACATTACATCTCTTAAGACTGCCCACTTCTTTTCTGCTTCACTATTGCCAAACACAAGTTACAAAAGCACAGCAACAAGCTGTTCCCACTCAGAGAAATTAAGTCTTCTGGTAGTCATCTTGCTTTGGGGCCACTGCTTTTGTTGAATGTGAATGTTTAGCTTAGAAAGGCTAAGTCTATGATCAGTCCAGCACTCCAAGCCACACAACACTTTAATATACTCTTTTTACAATGTCTCTTTTTATAATGACATTTATTAAATGCCAATTTTTGCTTCAAGGGTACATCCATAAATTGGAAATTATTATGGCAGAAACTAGGCATTGACCTATACCTAATACCCTCTACCAGGATCAGGTCATGATTTAAACATAAAGAATGATACTATACAGGGACAACAATATTATACGATGATCAATTCTGTTGGACATGGTTCTTCCCAACAATGAGACTATTCAGATCAGTTCCAATAATCTTGTGATGAAGAGAGCCATCTACACTTGGAGAGAAGACTGTGGGAATTGAATGTGGACCACAACATAGCATTTTCACTCTTTCTGTTGTTGTTTGCTTGCATTTTGTTTTCTTTCTCAGTTTTTTCCCTCTTGATCCAATTTTTCTTGTGCAGCAAGATAATTGTGTAAATATGTATGCATATAATTGGACTTAACATATATTTTAACATATTTAACGTGTATTGGATTATCTGCCATCTAGGGGAGAGGAAGAGGGGAAAAAGAGGAAAACTTGGAACACAAGGTTTTGCAAGGGTCAATGTTGAAAAATTACCCATGCATATGGTTTGTAAATAAAAAGCTTTAATAATTTTTTAAAGAATTATCCACAATAAGTTTAAAGACAAATAAAAATAAGCAAATAAATAAATACTAAGAGTGATACTATAAGCAAATTAGAAGAATAAAGGATAGTTTACTTCTTAGATCTTTGAGAAGGAAGGAATTTGTGATCAAAGAAGAACTAGAGTACATTATGGAATGCAAAATGAATAATTTTGATTATATTAAGTTCAAAAAGGTTTTGTACAAACAAAACTAATGTAGACAAGATTAGAAAGGAAGCAATAAACTGGGAAAACATTTTTACATTCAAGGATTCCGATAAAGGCCTCATTTCTAAAATATATAGAGAATTGACTCAAATTTATAAGAATTCAAGCCATTCTCCACTGATAAACAGTCAAAGGATATGAACAGACAATTTTCAGATGAAGAAATTGAAACCACTTATAGTCAGTCATATGAAAAAATGCTCTAAATCATTATTGATCAGAGAAATACAATTTAAGACAACCCTGAGGAACCACTACATATATCTCAGATTGGCTAATTTGACAGGAAAAGATAATGATGAATGTTGGAGGGGATGTGGGAAAACTGGAACACTAATACATTGTTGTTGGAGTTGTGAAGTGATCCAACCATTCTGGAGAGCAAGTTGGAACTATGCCCAAAGGGCCATCAAACTGTGCATACCCTTTGATCCAGCCATGACTCTACTGGGCCTGTACTGATGATGGTGACACGAAGCTTTCATGCAAGTGGCAAACCCCAAAACTCAAAATCACAGCATATTTCAGATGAAAGGGAGCCCTAGAATTATAAAATACTAAAATAAGAAGAGAACTCAGAGGTCATTTTGTTTAGTCCATACCTGAGCAGGCATTCACTCCTCAACATCATTGATGCATCAGCTTCTACTTGAAGATCTGCAGTGGCAGAGAACTCACTACCTCCTTAACCAGCCCATTCCTTTTTTGTACAGTTGTAATTCCCAGGCAATTTTTTTTTCTTTATATTAAGTCAAAAACCTACCTCTCTCTAATTTTGCAGAACTGATTTTATTCTATTCTCTGTTTGAACCTCCCTGATGATGTTCCTAACTTCCTTTAAATCCTAATCAAAATCTCTTCTTTTACTGGAAGCCTTCCCCAACCAGATAATTGACCTTTACTACCACCACCCACCATCCCCTGCCCATGACAGTTCATATTCTTTCACCATCTGAACTGCCCTTTTTTTCAGCCTGTAATCTCCATCCTATTAATGTCCCTTGTTCTGGATGCTGGATTTCTGTCGATACAGCCCATGATTGAATTCCCATAGCTCTGGACACAGCCACATAACACTATTGACTTTTATTGAGCTTGTAGTCAACAAAAACATCTAAGTTGGTCTCATGTGAACTGTTGCTGTGTCTCTCCCTGCTATACAATTATTTTGGGAAGCTTGGCAAAGGTCTTTACCTTTATCCTTATTATATTTCTTCTTATTGGTTTGAAGCCACAGTTCTAGCCTGTTAAGTCTTTAGGGATTCTGTGATTGCTATTTCTCCTATCTTCATATCCTTGGAGTGTGTCATTGGGACCTTCATCCATGACACTGACCAGTTCAAGCTCTCATTTTACAAATGGGAAACTAGGCATTGTCATAAAGGGATTTGCCTGAAGTCCTTCGCCTAACTGGTAGTTGAACTGGGGGGGAACTTGCACTTGGACTGCAGTCTTGAGTTCCCTCTATTTCTAAGGCAGCATGGTACTAGGGAAAAAGCAGAGATTTAAATTCTAGGAGCCCAGATTAAAATCCCACCACTGCCACTTATTTCCTGAGTAGTCTCATATGGGGCATTTTACTATTCTGAAACTCAGTTTCCTTATCAGTAAAAATGAGGCATTTAGACTAGATGACCTCTGAGGTCAATTTCAGCTCAGAATCTACAATTATATGATCCTTTTGGAAATGGAATTTTTGTCGTTTTAGGTTTTTTGCAAGGCAGTTGGGATTAAGTGACTTGCCCAAGGTCACATAGTTGACTGCATTTGAACTTAGGTCCTCCTGACTTCAGGACTGGTGCACTCTAACTACTGCACCATCTAGCTGCCTCCTGGAATTCTCAGTATTTGAGTCACCTCCCTACCTCTCCAGAGGCTAATTCAATTTAATTGAATATTCACTAAGCATCTAATATGTGGCTGGCATCATTGGGCTAGGCACTGAGGCTATTTTTTTTAGAACAAGGAGATAACATTCTCCTAGAGAAAAAGGACTGGAGAAGGATAATATTTATATAGATAAGAAAATATATATTTATAGTTACTCAAAGTAACTACAAAGTATTTTTTAAAACAAAGTACTTACAGGGGAAATCCTTTAACAAGAGACGATACTTCAATTGAACCTTAACTAGAAGTTGGAGTTTTAGAGACAGGTAAGGAGGGGAAAATCTCAGGCATAGTGGGTCACCCAAGGACATCACCCAGTGATTCTGGTGGATCATTCAAGGATGCTGGTGGATCACCCAAGGATGATAGCGGATCACCTAGTGATGCTGGTGGATCACTCCAGGATGCTGGTGGATCACCCAAAGATGATGGTGAATCACCCAGTGATGATAGATGACCTCTTCATTGCCTAATACAGTGACTTTTTTTCAATCCTCATCCTCTTTGACCTTTCTGCAACATCTGGCACTGGTGACCCCTGTTCCTACTATTGATCACCAACCTTTCTCCTGGAGACTCTCCCTCCTCCTTTGTCTTTCATGGCCTTAGTCTCCCCTACCCAAGTGACTACTTGCTCTGTCTCTTTCATCAGGTCATTTTCTTCATACTTGTCCAGTGTGGATATCTCCCAAGGCTCTGACCCTGGTCCTCTTCTCTTTTTTCTCATCAGCTCCCACAGTTTCAATTATTACCTCTAAGTCTCAAATTTCTATGTCCAGACCCTAATCCCTCCCAAAGTCCCAGTCCTGTATTTCCAGCCACCTATTAGATATCTCTCCTGGATCTCAAACCCAACATGTTAATTCCAAGAATGAACTCATCCTCTTGGCCTCCAATCAACTTCCTTATTTCTTTCATTGACACAATCTCCCCAGACATTCCCCAATGTATCCTCCCAATATGTCCCCAGCACCTGGCACAGAGTTATCACTTTAATAAATTAATGTTGAATGAATAAATGGTACACCAGGTGCTCTATGGAAAACATGGGAGAGGGGAAATATTTTAAACTGGGAGCAAACAGAAGTAGAGGGAATTGTGACCCCTAAATTGAATCTTGAGGAAACATGATTTCAGTAGAAAGGTAGAATAAGGGTGCTCGTTGGAGGCACATGGCAGGGGCAATGTCATTTATCTCTGTATGTGTAGTATCTATCACAGTGCACATAGTAGATACTTTATGAATGCTTCTTTAACTTAATTGTATACTCACACTATAGCGTTTGCTGACAGACTTGAGATTGTAGGGGAGAATAATGAAGAATTCCATTCCTACAAACATTTGTAAAAATATCCTTAAGGAACTTAAATATTTGGTCTCTGCCCATTTTCTTAGTTAAGAGGCTCAGGGAGGGGGTAAAGGAGGATCCTCCAAGCAGAGGCTGATTCTATAGCTTCAACATGGTGGGTTACAGTTTTCAAGACAAGGTGGGATGTCCCAAAGGGGACTGAGAGTAGGACATAAGAGAGGTGCCGAGGGGAGATGTCCTATTTTGTTGAATCAGGAGCATGTTTCCAGGGCTTGTCTCAGACTCCCCCATTTTCTGTCCTTTTACCATTAGTTCCTGCCCTAGCCAACTAATCCCTCCCTTTTAGATGAAGGGGGCCACAAGAGTCCATTAGGTTTGGGTGGAGGGAGGAGGAGTTTGGGGGTGGGGTGGGGAGAGCATCTCATGGTACCAAAGATATATCTCTAGACTTAGTCCTCCCCATACCCCTGCCAGTGGCTGCCAGCCAGTGGAATCTTCCATCCTTGCTCCTCCTCAAGGGAGAGCAGCCCAACTTGGCCTCCATGCCCAGAGGCTCATTTCCATGGTAATAGACTGTAATCTTGGAAACAGTTGGTGATGGCTCCATTACAGGGATCAAACAGGAGGGGAGAGCAGACAGAGGCAGAAAGTCCTTACTGAAATTCAACCAATGTCAGGAACTGGTGAGAAATTGGCAGGGATGTGGTCAACTGAGCCAGTAGCTTTACATCCTGCCATGGGCTCATCTAGTACTAAAAAAGGAGCCTAAAAGGGTGCCTAAAGGACTTAACCTTAGCAGGGACACTGCTGAGCAACCTGGTGACTCGGCCTCTCTGGTCTTTGGTTATAACACAACAGAGATCTGTGATTTTTGTTGGAGAGAAGGAAACAATGGCACTCCTAAAAGATCACAGTCTGTTTAAAACTTTGTAGATAAGTCCTAAGGAGTTGCCTGAGATAAATGAGTTAGTCACACAACTAGTGTCCAAGGCAGGATTCAAATGCATTTATTCCTGACTCTAAATCAATCCTCTCCACACCCCACTGCCTGTCTCTATTGGTTCAATTGACTAATAAAGATAAGAAGAATCTTGGATTTACTCAATCCAACCCTCTTATTTTTAGTGTCTACCAGACCAAAGCAGTCTCTAATCTGCAGATGGCCAGAACCGAACAGAGCAGGCTAGAGACAGGAAAGTCAACAACCAAACAAATAATCAAAAAATTTAAAAAAATCAAACGATAAATTTAGTTTCAAAGTGAGGAAAATGGCTTGCAAGCAAGGACACATTTGGCAAGCCCCCGCTCCTAGTGGGGAGACCCAAGGCAGTGTGAGGACATCTAAATACTAATACCAATGGCTATAGCTCTAATAATAAGGGGTAACAGCAACAATCAGATGTTTGATTCATAGCAGAGTTTTATGATCAGAAGATGAATTCTTCTCCAGCGCTTGTCCAAGCTCAGAGAACACCTGGTGCTTATCAAGGCAATACAGTAATTATATGATTTTGCCAGAGGGTGAGATCATCCAGAGGATGAGCACAAAGGATTGTGATTATGCCAAGTTTGGGGCACAGCTTTCTTGCTAGGTCTTAGCTCTGGAAAACAGGGTGCCTCCTACTATCTTGATACTACCTGAGGAAAATAAAACATGGAGAACAATAACAATGACAAATATTTAATTAGCAGCTACCACTGGGTCATGTGCCAAGGGATAATCAAAATTTAGACAACAGCCTATCCCTGTCTTCATAGAGATCATAACCTCAGGAGGAGGAGGATCAGCCACCGACACAGATAGTTATAATAATCACTTAAATAAGTCCAGAAAAGTCACTTTGTGGGTCAGTGGTCAAGACATCTTGAGTCTGACTCCCACTTCAGAGCAGTTATTTGGCCCAGGTCGAGTCTCCTAACTCTCTAAACTTCAGTTTCTCCAAATGTCAAATAGGAAGTATCAATCCAACAGGCTTCTTGTGAAACTCAAGTGAGATGAATTAAGTGAATTACTTTGCAAACTTTAAAGCATTATATAAATGCAAGCTTATCCTTTGTACTAAAAAGATCAAATTGTTCATCAAGATAGCGCAGTCTATGTCATTGTACTCTGAACTAATTTAAATCCGTTGACTGGATTTTTAGCTACACGATCACACTGACAAGTCAACAATCCAAGTAAATGGAACATATCAGGCTATTACTATTCCCAGCTACTTAATCCCCAGGAGCTTATGTCATATGGGGAAGGCATAGTTAAAAACTCACTACTTCCAGGCACTGTGCTAGGCTGTGGGGATATAAAGACAAAGAAATACATCCTGCCCTCAAGGAACTTACAGTCTTCTGGAAAAGAAAATCTGGACAACATGTACACAGGAAATTAAATATAAACTATATGAAAAATATGTACAAAGTAATGGGGAGGTAATGGCCCTAATGATGCAAAGGCCTTTTACAGGTTGATACATGAAGTGAACTGAAAGGTATGGTGAGCCTTATGCCAGGACCCAAGCTTGCAAGAAGCTTTGCCTTTGCCCTCAGAACTTTTCACCTTCAACTTTGATGATTCCAAAGTCAAACACAAGGCTCCTGGACCGGCCTCCTCACCTTTGATCCGGTTAAGTTCCCTGCCATCTGTCATGATGGGCTCTCCTTTGCCTTGCCCCTGCTCTTGCTGCTGTGGCTATCTCTTGGTGCCCATCCTAACACCCATTTCCTTCTTTTCCTTCTACCCGCTGTCTCCACAAGGGTGTGTTTTACTGAGTTTATTTACAAGGGGAAAGGAGATTATACAAATTCAGAAATGATATACTAAGGTAAGGTAATTAGAAGCTATATGAAAGAAAACTGCCCAGTCCCAGACTAAGTGGCACCTAAGCCTTTTAACCTAATCCTTAAATCAAGTTCCCATGGCCCCTGATCCTCTTAAGGACCCCACAGGTCCCTCTTGACCCCAGACAAGAATGCCTCTTCATTCCAAGAAAGTTCCTGAATGAATTTGAGCTTTGATAGTGCTTTCTCCTTCTCTCTGTTTCTCCCCTACAGTGCCCATCCTCCTTCCTTATTATCTTCCTTTCTCTTCTCTCTCCTTTTCTTTTTCTTCTTTCTTACTTCCTTCTATTCTTTCCCCTCCCTCTCCTTTCAAGCCTTTCCTCCATGTTCTCTCTTTATTTCTTTCTCTCTCCCTTTCCCATCCTCTCTTTTTCTCACCCCACTCCACCTCTTCTCTGATCCATAGCTGGAATCCCCTCTTCCCTGTCCATCCTTGACATGCTAAAGTCAGAAAGCATTTCAGGTCTCCAGATCCCCTGAACTATGAAGATAACAGTGCTGGCTGGCTACAGGATGGTGTTCAGCAATGCCAGGTAAATCCAATGTATTTTGTTGTCACCAGCACCCACGGTGGCTGCTCTCTTGCCTGGGGATGTTCCTTGAGTGCCTCTGTCCCTGGAAAAATCAGTGAACCCCCTCCCCTGCTGACAGCAGCCATCTATTCACCCCTTGGCCAGAAGCCAACTCCTTCTTGGACAGCCTGGAGTTGGGGAGTGGAGATGTCCCCAGCTTATGGAGCTTGAAGGTCAAGGAAAGAGAGGAACTCAGAGGGGAAGGTGCTCAAGCTGGTACCTAATACACAGCAACCCTTCTATCATGCTACAATACCAAACTTACACGTAGAATTGTATTGCAGGGTATTAGGGAGCACACAGTATAATGGGTGAAGTGGGTTCCAGGTTCTGATAACCAGCCTCATTTTCAGTTTGGGGCTATTGCCATTTCACAGAGAAGCCAAGGGATTATTCTTCTGTACTGTTAGGGATAATCCATTCACTAACATCTCTTTCCCCTGCTTTTGCCATGGGGAAGGACTCTGTAATCCAGATATAAAAAGTCCCTAAAACAGGCTTTGTAAAATGAGCATTCCTACCTATGATCCCCACCATTTTAAAGATATTGATTGTCTTTCCCCAGAGATTAAATATATAGATGTGGTGTGTGTGTGTGTGTGTGTGTGTGTGTGTGTGTGTGAAAGAGAGATAGATACAGAGAGACAGAGAGAGACAGAGAGAGATGGTTATTTTATAGGCTAGTTGAGTTTCTTCTGCAGCATCTCACATCCAACTCCCTGGTTTGGAGGTAGGGGAGAAAGTTGGAAAAACAGGTTCTTCCTCGATTGATACTCCCCTCCCCACTAAAGGGCTAAGTGTAGGGAACAGAATAATGGGAAGAAGAGGGTGGGTAGATGGAGAACCTGGCTAACACTTCCCATTCCTCTAAAGAGAGAGGGGTGGACCCAAGTAAACAATCTCCTCTCCTTTTCTTCTCTGTCTCCAATGTTTTATGGACCATTTATGAATTATTCTGTCTCTAATCAAGAGCTAATTAAAGGAGGGTAATGTTTGCTTATAGAGGGATTAGGTGTAGGCAATTAACATAAATGCTCTGTGGAATCTGGCTCAGCCTCCCAACCCCTGGCTCCTGCTCCTACTAGAACCTACCCAAAGAACATTCCTACTTGCTCAATCTGGGCCTGTAAAGCCAGGTCATTTCTGGGCCATCATGATATCATGCTATCTGCTGTCTACCTTCTAACTGGAAGCTGACACCATACTCACATAGCCCTGGGTTCTGAGAGCATTTATTTTCTCTTGCTAGTCTCTGGTTTACTCTACCACTCTCTAATTCAGAAAACAGAAATCTGGTTCTGTCTAGTAAAATTTATGGATCCCTTCTCAGAATAATGTTTTTAATACACAAAAAATAAACTTTTCATTGTTCAGTTTCTGGTTCTTCATGATCCTATTTGGGCTTTTCTTGGTAAAAATATTGAAATAGTTTACCATTGTCTTCTCCAACTCATTTTACAGATGAGGAAACTGAGGCAGACAAGGTCATGTGACTTGTTGAAAGTCACAGAGCTAGCAAGGTCAAAATCTGAACTTAAGTTTTCCTGACTCTAGGTCTAACACTCTATCCACTGTGCCATCTAGCTGTCCTAAAATAAAATACATAAGAAGGAAATCAATTATGTTGAAATACAGTTGTCAAGTTAAGGTTTAAAAAAACTCTGTTCTGGAACATAATAGACACTCTAAAAGTGCTCTTTTCATTCATTCTCATTTTTCTCCCACAGAGGCTGAGAGAGAGCAAAACCAGTTGGCAATATTGGAAGTGGGGGAGTGGGTGGGGAAAGTAGATCACTGGAATATGGAAAAAGAAAAGGAAATTCACAGACCCTCGAGTCCCACTCCTTTCGCCAAGCTGCTCTAGAGCCCCCTGGTCTGGTCTTCCTCTTTATAATGGGAATATCTGGGTTCTAGTCCCAGTCCTGCCCTTAACTTGCTACGCTCTCCTAGACAAATCATTCCTCTCTGAGCCTGAGCTTCCTCTTCTGAAAAACTGGGGCTAAAAATACCTGCCCTGCCGCCTTCATGGGGGTATCGTGAGGAGCAAATGAGATCATACATCAACTGTGCTCACCCTCTCCTCCTCCACTAGAAAGGAAATTAGAGCTGGTGACATGGCCATCCCTCAACAGAGAGCAGTGGTTGTCTGATGACTCAGTGGGACCAGCTGGAGTGGAGCGGAGCTGTCCAGTCCTGAAGCAAAGAGCTCTCCGCTTTCTGCCTGAGGCCCCCTGGCTAGACCGCTGCCACCTCAGAGCTATCCCTTTTTAAAGTGCCTTCTTAGATATTTCCCTCATTTGTTCATCATATCACGGCAATATGAGGGAAGTGAAGTGAAATCATATTAATTCTCCCTTTTAAACAAAAAAGGAAACTGAGGGGTCAGTGTCTTGTCCAATGCCACATGACAAATAAGCACAGAAACAAGAGGACCTGCCATTTCTGGATCAAAGCCCAAGGTGGATCTGGAGCACCAGGGCAGAACTGGTCACAGTTAAATCCAGGAGTCTATGTCTTTTGCTGCTTCCCTTCAACCGATACTTTCACATCTAGCACTGGACTGACTTTGATGGTTATCTAGGCCGTCCCTCATTTTAGAGAACACTGTGCCAGAGGGTACAGAGGATAGAGCACTGAGCCTGGAGTCAGGAAGATTCATCTTCCTCAGTTCAAATGCAGACTCAGATATTTACTAGCTTGTGATCCTGGACAAATCCTGTTTGCCTCAGTTTCCTCATCTGTAAAAAATAAACCGAAGAAGGAAATGGCAAATCCCTCCAAACGGAGTCACAAAAAGTTGAACATGACTGAAAAATGACTGATCAGCAGCAAATGCAATCCAAAGAATTTAAGTGATATACCTAGGGCCATACATATGGCAAGCAGCAGCACCAACACTAGAATCAAACCTGAGCCCTCTGGTTCCAAATCTTCCATTACCTCCCTTCACGTGCCCTCCTTCCAGCTCTCCTGGGCCTAGATAAACTGTTTTCCCTCCCAGGAGTTCTTTTGTTGAGGTTTTTCTTTCTTCTCTATCTTCAACATGTCCCCTAGGCCATCCCGCTTTAACCTGAGGCTGTCTGCAGTTTCCATTTCCTTCCTTCATTTAGATGATTTCCTCTATGGAGGGAGAGTTTTTTCTTCCTCTGTTAGTTAATTCAGCACAGCACTCCCTACCCTACCTTGCCTCTGATCTTACTGAATTTGTCTCTGATTATCTCAAGGGCCATGTGTGGGTTTTGTTCTCTCTGATTCTGTCATCCCCCCTTCACTGTTTTTCCAGCATTTTAAACCACTAGAAAATCCTACTCACTCATTCATTCATTCATTCACTCAGATGCCCTGGGCAGAATGAAGTGGTTCAAAAAGACTGGATTTGGGAGTGAGAGAGGGGAGATAAAGAGGTGGGACTAGACAGCATTTGAATATTGGGGAATACCCATTTATTAAGCACTTGTCACATGCCGGACACTCTATTAAGCACTTTACAAATATCTCTGGATCTTCACAGCTGTGAAGCAGCTCTGGTTACAATCTCCATCTTATAGTTGAGGAAACTGAGGCAGACAGAGGTGAAATGACATTCCCAGAGTCACATGGTTCATGTGGTTCTAAGATCAGATTTGAATTCAGGTCTTACTATTTCCACATGTAGCTCTCTAATCAATGTGTTGTATGAAATCTAGAAAAGCAAATGTGCCCTGAGGCACCAAGAAAAGGCACTGATTGAGTCCAGGCCTGGGAAAGTGATGGCCCCACTATCCTCCACTCTGGCCAGACCTCAGCTGGAACACGGGGCTCAAACCTGGGTATTAACTTTTGAAAGGAAATTGCCAAGCTGGGGAGCTATCAGAAGTGGACCTCAGCAGTGGCAAGGGAGACACAGAGTGTCAGTACAGGGCCAAGGGATACTTATCCCAGAGAAGGGAAGACTTGAGTGGGGTCAAAGCCCCTGTCTTCCAGTTTTTAACTGGTTCTGCTTAGTCCTAAAAGCCTGAACTTTTGGAGTGATAGATGGAAAATGTTCAGAGGCACATTTAAGTTGAATCTAAAAAGAAATTTCCTGGGGCAACTAGGTGGTGCAGTGGATAGAGCACCAGCCCTGAAGTCAGAAAGACCTGAATTTAAATCTAGCCTCAGACACTTAACACTTACTAGCTATGTGACCCTAGGCAAGTCACTTAACCTCAGAGAAAGAGAGGAAGAGAGGAAGAAAGAGAGAAAGAAAGAAAGAAAGAGAGCTCAACCAAAGGAAAATGGGCAGCCTTGGAAATTCAAGGACTCTTCCCCATCCCACATTAAACAAAAGCTAGATAACCACATGGCCACTATTATTAAGGGATTTCTCATTCCAGTTTGGGCTGAACCAGAGAATGATCTCCAAAGCCCTTTGTGATTCTATGATTCTCTCTCTTTACCCACCTACCACCTCCTTTCTCTTCCTCCCTGCAGACCAGAAACCCTGTCCTGGAGAACAGTCCTAGCACCTCCCTCTTCTGATTGGTGAATACCTCTTCTGGTCAGTGACTCCAGCCATGGTTCACTTTACTTTCTCCCTGTATCTTCATAATATGCTGTCACCTGTTTATCCTCTGGATTGCTTACTCTCTTTCCTTACTTTCCCATCCTGCTCCCCCAAATTGATATGTCATTGATACTAGAAAAGTTGTATCAACCTACACCCCTGTGGTTCCATTCACCATCCCTATGTCTTCCCAAACTAAAATACCCCTCCCCTGTGTTTTTTAGTTTATTTTTAATATACATTGTTTTATAAATTATGTTGGGAGAGAAAAATCAGAGCAAATGGGGAAAACCATGGGAAAGATTTTGAAAAACAGGAAAAGAAAGTGAACATAGCAAGTGTTGATTTACATTCAATCTCAGTTCTTCCTCTGGTTGTAGATGGCATTTTCTTTCCAAAGTCTTTTGGGATTGCTTTGGATCACTGAACTGATGAGAAGAACCAAGTCTTTCATCGTTGATCATTGCACATCACTGCTGTTATTGTGTACAATGTATTCCTGGTTCTGCTGGTTTCATATGTAAATCTTTTCAGGCCTTTCTAAAGTCAGTTTGTTCATCATTTTTAATAGAACAACAATTTGCCATTACCTTCATGTACCACAGCTTGTTCAGCCTTCCCCAATTCATGAGCATCTACTCCTTTTCCAATTCTTTGCTACCACAAAAAGAGCTGCTACAAACATGTGGGTCCTTTTCTCTCCTTTATGATTTCCTTGGCACTGCTGTATCAAAGGGTACTTACAACTTTGTAGCCCTTTGGGTCTAGTTCCAGATTGCTCTCCAGAATGGTCGGTAACCTTCCCCTATGTATTGTCTCTTCCTGTCAGAATGTGAGCTTCTTAGGGGCAGCTAAGTAGCACAGTGGATAGATCACATAAGCTTTGGAGTCAAGAGGGCCTGAGTTCAAATTCTGCTTCAGACACTTGACACTTGCCAGTTCTGTGACCTTGAGTGAGTATTTAATCCTGATTGTCTTGGGAGATTGTGAAAGCACAGAGATGTAGTATTGCTCTTCAGAAAGCTTGCAGCTAAGGATGAAAAAGATGCACACAGAGATAATCAGAACAGGCGAGAAGTGTCCTATGGGAAACCCAAACAGAAGACTCAGGATTCAGGTGATGAAAGAATATATGAATCTAGTTCAATTTCAAAAATACTGATTAAGTACCTACTGTGTGCAGAAGACTATGGTAGACAGATATTAAGATTAAGGAAAAATCTCTGCTCTCATGGGATTTTTGGTCTAGAGAGGAATACAATACCAGCATAGATAGCTAGAAGTAAAATATGATTTTATAAGTACACTAGAAAAGGTCAGAGATTATTATTGGTACCAACCATGGAAAACAGGGGAAATTTCTTGGATGATATGAGGTAAGGAAAAATAACTAAAAAATGGTGACAGAACCTAAATCTAAAAAAACTCTTTTTTAAAAACCGTATTTTATTTTTTCCCCAGTTACATGTCAAGAAAATTTTTAGCATTCATTTTTACAAGATTTCCCCTCTCCTCCCCTCTCCTCCTCTTTTCTCTCTTCTAAGTCATACAGTGATTCTCACTTCATGAAGGATTGATCACTGCTCTTGGATTCAGGAGGATCTGGCTTCACATCCTACCTTTAATCTTTTTTTTTAGCTGTGTGACCTTAGGCAAGTAACAACAGCTACTACTACTACAAAAACCTTCTCTGTGCCTCAGTTCCCTTATCTGTAAAATGGGTTACAAAATATTACATATATGGTAATTGTTATTGTTAATCTTATGAATGACATTGTTTTCTCTCCCAGACCAGTGATGACCTTCCATGCAGCTCTTTCAAATAAGTCACTCTTCTCACTGTTGGTCTCCCAGAAAATACTTATTATTTCAGCTGCTGAATTTTACTTAAGCAATTGCTTCTGCCTAGAATGTTCCTCAAACTGCCCTTCTATAAGAAGGTTTCCCCTTTGCTGATCTGGAACCCTGCTCCTCCAGGAAGCCTCTACTGACTACTCTCACTGATCTTTCTTCCTTGTTTTCTTTACAGTAATAAGAGTTCTGAGTTACACAGATTAGTCTTTAATTACAGCCTGCCTTGCACTCTTCAACTGTTTCCGGTGGATTTGTCTTGTCTCTGCAGACTCCCTCAGGGTGGGACTGTCTCAGGCTTCCCTCTGTGCTCAGTGATTGTTTCCCAGGGAGGAGTGAGAGAGAGAGAGAGGAAAAAAGGGGGGACAGAGAGACAGAAACAGAGAAACAGAGACAGAGAAGAGAAAAAGAGACAGAGAGAGAGAAAGGTATTTAACTGTCTCCACTTAATAACTATCGATTGATTGATGTGATTTGATAAGACTGACCAGCTTGTACCCTTCCCTGTTCAGTTAGTTTTTCAGATGATCAATTAGGTAACCTGCGGAGGTCCAGCCTCCACGGGGAACTAGGTTCTTGAATGGAGGGTTGGAGTCGGTGAAGTGGAACAAGAGGCAGCACACTCTATGGCGTGGTCATCAAGTTCGATTTATTGGCAAAAGCTTGTTCAAAATATTCAAAAAAGCTTGTGATTTTTATAGTCTTACAAAGTTAGGGTTGATTAGAGATAGGACAATTATTTGGCTAGGATTACAAGATTTTCTTGGGGCCCAGAAATTCCCAGGACCCCAGGTGCAATGCTTCTTAGAAAAAAAGAATGTACAGAATAAATTCATCAAACAATATAACAATAGTGAAACTTTAACTAAAGGTAAATGTACCTTGTGGTCACCACGTCATATCTGGCAGAACATGAGCTTCTCTAAAAATGTCACATTTACTTATTCCAAGATTTATACAATGCTTTTTAATTTTTTAACATGGTCATAAGATTTTTTAGAATAGAAACATTTTTTTCTCAAGAACTTATTTCCCTCAGCCCATTTATTAATCACTCATACAATAGCTTGTTTTTGTGTAGGGGTCAGTAAACCATGCAATGGCCTACTTCTCTTACTTTTTTCCCATGACTTACTTGCTACCAATGTGTCCATCTATCACTGATGTTTACTGTTCTTTTCATTATATCATTATTTATGTAAGCTCTGCTTAGGGGAGAGAAGGGTCAGGTTGATTGGATCTGGAATTGTTTCAAACAAGAGGGAGTAACTGGAGATTTCTTTTGGAGTTTTGGGGGAAAGCTATCAATTTCCCAAGTTTCCCAGTCTAAGTTTGTTTAATGCTTCACTAGTAAAGAAACCTTTCATGTTTAGGCAGAAAGTACAAAGGGGCTTTTTGGGGGGTAAAGGGCTTCGTGCTCACCTCATTGTGGTGGATGGGTATATACATACAGCTATGCTAAGAATTCCTAAGACAGAAATTAAGCAAATAATCATTAACCAAATGTATCCCTGAATGCTTAGTTCTGTGGGGGCTTCTTCATGTTGCCTTGCACATGAGGGTCAAGACCCTGTGGAGGCCTTGTCATTCCACGCAGGGTTCTTGGCCTTGCACACATGGGGGGAGGTGGGGGTCAGGCCCTGTGGAGACCTTGTCATTCCATGCAGGGTCCTTGACTCCCAGCATGCTCCCAGCAATAACCATTACTTAGACATCTCTGTGAATACGAATTTGTACAGCTCTGTCCTAGCCACAGTGGCAATAATGCAAAGCTGTCCTGTCCATAAGGAAATGATTGTTCAGCCCAAGGGTTCTTAACCTTTCTTTTGTCATGCACCCCTTTCTCAGAAGCACATGCTCAGAGTCATGTTCTTAAAATACTTGAAGGAAATAATGTTTTCTGTTATTGAAAATAAAGATACAATTTGGGGGAAAGAATGGAAGGAAGGAAGGAAGGAAGGAAGGAAGGAAGGAAGGAAGGAAGGAAGGAAGGAAGGAAGGAAGGAAGGAAGGAAGGAAGGAAAGGAAGGAAGGAAGGAAGGAAGGAAGGAAGGAAGGAAGGAAGGAAGGAGGAGAAGGAAGGAGGGAAGGAAGGAAGAGAGGGAGGGAAGAGAAGGAAGGGAGGGAGGGAGGGAAGGGAGGGAGGGAAGAGAGGGAGATAAAAAAGGAGGATGGGAACATTTATTAAATACCTACTACATGCTGGGCGCTATGTTAATCACTTTACAGATATATGACATTTGATTCTCACAACGAACTCAGCAGGTAGATACTCTTATTATCCCCATTTTACAGTTGAGAAAACTGAGGCAAAAGTTAAGTGACTTGCCCAAGATTCCACAGCTAATAACTGTCTAAGGCTGCATTTGAAGTCAGGTTTTATTGATCCTGATCCAGCACTCTATCTACTGTACCACCTAGCCTATTACTCTTGAGAACTTTATAGAAAAGTCCTTTAAAATTCATTCACCATCTCTAATAGAAAGTCTACTCTGCACCCCCCCCCAGGTTGCTAATGATCTCCCTTGTCAGATTTCATAGGGCACTTTGTTTAAAACTTCAAATTACATATCATGTAATATTACCTATCTTAGGTATCTGTCTTGGTGTGTGATGCCCTTCCTAGACTGTAAGTTCTTTGAGTTCAGGAAACATTTTTTCTCCAAACTTTACATCTTCCCTTTACCACCATCCCATCATTACCCTAGTCCCAGGGCTTAGCCAATAATAATGACTGTTCAATGGCAAATGTTTTTGATTGATTAATTGAAGGCATTATAGACTACATGTTTTAAGGAACCTTAAAACATAGTGTCATAAGCAGACAGATTTCAGAAAAACCTGGAAATATTTATACAAACTGATGCAAAGTTAAATTAGCAGAACCAAGAAAATAGCGTACACAATAAAAACATCACTGTAGCAATGATCAATCATAATTGATTTAGCTCTTCTCAACAATACAATGATCCAAGACGAATCCAAAAGATATTCCCATCCAGAGAAAGAACTGAGAGTCTGAATGCAGATTGAAGCATACTATTTTTCACTTTTGTGTGTATATGTGTTTTTTTTTTCTTTTGCAAACTGTAGTTTCTTATTACAACATAAGTAATATGGAAATAGGCTTTACATGATTACACATATATAACCTATTTCAAATTGCTTACTGTTTTAGAGAAAAAGGGAAAGGAGAAATTTTGGAACTCAAAATTTTTTAAAAATAAATAAATAAATAAATAAATAAATAAATAAAATTTGTCTTTACATGTAATTAGAAAAAAATATTATTTTTAAAAAGAGAACAATATCACAACAGAAATCAGATGGAAGGGACCTTAGAGAATCCCCTAGTCTAGTGGTGTCCAAATCAAATAGAAAATCCCTAGAGTCCCATGTTGACTTAGAAAATCACAAGTTAACATTGTCTGTGTTGTATTGTATCTTTATTTTATTAAACATTTCCCCAATTATGTTTCAGTCAAGTTCAGGTACACTTAGGATAGTTTGATCCCTCTAGCCTAGTCCAAATCTTTCATTTTACAGAAGAACAAACTAAGTTTTAGGGGAAAAGGGACTTGCTCAAGACCATATATTATTCAAGAGCAGAGCCAGGGCTGAAAGGAGGTTAGAACTTTTCAGAGACCTTTCAAACCCCAAGAGGCTATCATTATTCCCATTCCATTTAGATCAAACTTTGGTCTAAAGACCCTAGAGGGTTCCACTCAGTGTTGCCCTTCCTCTCAGCTCTCAGACCCCTCAATCCCATGTAGAATATTACCCTACTGAGCTTTGGTCCTCTTGAGAACAGACTGTCTCCTGTTTCTCTAGTCACGCCAGCCCGAGCTGTGGGGGGCTACCTCCTACTCAGGGCCCTGGCTGCCAATTGATTAATAATGACATATTTAAGATGGTAGCACAAATTAATTTCTGAATTACGCCATTAGTGAGTAATTAATTTCTTTGCTCTGGGAGGTGAAGATATCCCTGACGAGCATGTTATCTAAATCTATAAAAGAGGAGAAACGCTGAACAGGCGGCTCCATTAATGCAAAAATTGATTTTTTCCCATTTACCCTGGAGCCGGAAGACTTTCTTTCCCCCTCCTTTTTAGGGGCTACATTTATTTTTTCGAGGGAGGGGCACTCAGTGGTGGGGGGAAAGGAGAGCAGTCTAATTTATACTTCCAGCAGTAATCAAAAGATCATGCATGCTCATTTCAGCCAAATAATGTCATTATTGGAAGCCGTTAAGGCTGCGGTTGCCGTGGAAACATGAGATCGGCCACTCCAGGTTTGGATGTTAGAGCCTTGCTCTTTCATTCTTCTGCAGGCGCAGATGCAAACTGGGGTAGATGGAGAGGATGGAGGCTTTTGTGGAGCCGGAGAGGTGGAGAGAAGAGAAAGGATATTGTTGCTCAGTCATTTTCAGTCATGTCCTACTCTTTGTGACCCCCACTAGGTAAAGATAATGAAGTCGTTTGCTATTTCCTTCTCTCACTCCTTTTACAGCTGAGGAAACTGAGGCAAACAAGGGGAAGTGACTTGCCCAGGATCACACAGCTAGTAAGTAACTGAGGCTGAATTTGAACTCGGTTCTTCCTGACTAGCCTTTGCTCTATCTATTATCCCACTTAGCTGCCCTAAAAAAACACTACATCTATATTTCTCCCAGAGTAATCACTGGCTTCTTGCACTGCCTCTATCAGGAAGTCTTTGGGACAAAACACTGTGTCTGATCTACACACACTATTTCGGAAGTCTATCATTCTTGCTATACCCCGACAGGTGAGTTCACGGCATGGTAGGAAGAGGATCCAGTTTGTAGTCAGAGGATCTCAATTCCACATTCAGCTCTCTTATTTACAACTCATAGCTCTGGGCAAGCCACTTCTTTCTAAGCCTCAGTTTCCTTCTCTAGAATTAAAGAATTGGACTAGATGTCCCTGAAGTTCCTTTTGGATCTGAACCCATAATTTCTGCCCCCTCCATGCTGCAGTAGAATACCCATTGGGCTTGGAATTTGGGCTGGATTCTAGTCCTATTGTGGCTATTAATTAATTAGATGATTTTAGATTAGTTTCTTTCCCTGTCTGGTTTCAGTTTCTTCCTCTGAAAATAAATGAAAATTGGGAGTTAAATCAAGTCTAAATGTGGGCATATTAGGACACTCCTATGGGCGCCATCTTCCTTTGTCCATGCTCTATGGTCAGAATCTCTTCTCACCTTTCAGAATATTACTTTCCTCCAACTCCACACAATGGCTCCCACTGGACAAAGAGGGAGAGGGTTGTTCATGGTCATCTGAATAAAATTAGGGAGCATCACTTTCTGTTCAGAAGTATTTTGTGAACCCTATTGAAAAATTTTCAAGTAGTAGGTTCAACAACCAATTGATATGTATTTATTGAGTACTGCTGTGCTAAAGATGTCTAAAAAGCAGAGCAATTCAGAACTCTAGAGAGCTTCCATTCTACTGAGGGAATATGTAGACAGGAATAGGTGAATAGGGAACAGACAAACACACACACCAATGACACACCCAAATTAAATTCAACCCATTTGGTTATCAAACTCCAGATAAAACCTGAAGAATATTCTCACCATTCTCTGGATTAGGAATAATCTTCCAACAACTGCTTCTCTTCTTTACCTCAAGTCCTTATTTCTCCAGGAATCCTCCCATGATTTATCAGAAGGCAAAAGTATAACAGAATACTACTTTGGGGGTGACTTTGGAGATAATGTAGTCCAAATTCATTTACTGAGGGTGAAATTGAGGCCCACAGAGGAACAGAGTGAGTTACTTCCATAGGTAGGGTTAGAACCCAAGTCTCCTGGCTCTCAGACAAATAAACCAATGTCCAGAGTGTGGAAACTCACCTGATCCACCATGATGCACCAGCTCCTCCAAACCAGTCAGTGACTGCAAGCTAACAGTCCACCATCTTGTCTTCACTGAGGAGATCAACAAGTAATTCCCCAGCAAGCACGACTGCATGGGATCCATCGGAAAACCACAGTCTAAAGGGGCAGATGATGTTGTCTATGCTCCAGGGAGTTTTCATTCTAAAAGGGGGAGACCAGATAAAGACCACAAAAGATTGACAAAGGAAGGAGGGGATTGGTGTGGGTTTCCATGCAGACAGCTCTCTGTCCTTTTTTCACATCACTGGCTAAACCCTTTGTGTGGCATTAATCTACCTTATTTATCCTGAATCCTATTTTATAAAGCCAGAAAATAATTATGACAACAACTGACATTTACAAAGCACTTTCCATAGCAACCCTCATCACCGCTTACCTGAACTATTGCATTGGCTTGCTCAATGGTTTTCCTGCCTGCTGTCTCTCATTCCAAACCAGCCTCTGAACAGCTGCTAAATTAATATTCCTAAGGCAAAAATTGGACCATGTCACTGCCCTATTCAAGAGACTTTTGGTGACTCGCTGGTACTTACAGGGTTAAATATAAACCACTATGTTTACTTCATAATCTGGCCCTAGCATTTCCCAGGTGACTGCACAGTATTCCCATCTCATACTCTGTAATCTAAAACTAAAGAGACTCTCTTGCTGGCCTCCCACTTCAGTGCCTCAACCTCTTGGAATCCCTAAGATGCTAGGCAAAAGTTACCTCTTCCAAGAAGCCCTTCCTTATTCCACCAGTGTTAGTGATCTTGTCCCTAACAATAAAATTACCATACATTTCTTTTTTATTTAGCCTATTTTGGCTTGTTGGGAATCATTTTGTATTTACCCAGAATATAGATTCTTAAAAGCAGAGATTATTTTATTTTTCTCCTTGTATTCCCAGCATTTGGTGCCATGGCTCATTGTAAGCATTTAAGCAATCAGTAGGTATTTATTAATGTCTACTCTGTGCCAGAAAGGCAGTGAAGTGGTGCCATAGGGCACAGAGTGCCTGACCTAAAGTCAGGAAGACTCATGTTCCTGAGTTCAAATCCAGCCTCAGACACTTACTAGTTGTGTGACCCTGGACAAGTCACTTAACCCTGTTTGCCTCAATTTCCTCATCTGTAAAATGAGCTGGAAAAGGAAATAACAAACTACTCTAGCATCTTTGTCAAGAAAACCCCAAATAGGTTCACAAAGTGTCAGACACAATTAGCATGACTGAACAACAACTGCGTCAGGCACTATGCCAAGTGCTTGGGATCAATGCTTATTGCTTGCTTGATTTAACAACTCTTTGAGGTAGGTAGTGCAAATAGTATTATCTTCACGTTACAATTAGGAATCCAAGACTTGGACAGGTAAAGTGATTTCTCCCTGGGTAACATGGGAAGAAATTGAAGCCAGAATCAAATGCATCTTGACTCCAATTCCAGCATGTTTCCCACCATAATATACTGCCTGTGGAAGAGATGATAAAGATTATACACTTCAGCCTTTTCATACAGAAGGGGAGGAAAATGACTTAGCCAATATCATAGAGCTTGCCATTGGCTAAACTCAAACCTAGGCATGCTGCCTCCAAATCCAGGGCTTATTCCACCATGTTTCTTTGTTTCCTTAATGTTTGAGATGGCTCTGGCTTGATCCTTGTGGGGAAGGAGGAAATGGCAGAGAACGGGGACCTGCAGCATTATAGAAAAATAAGTTTCTTGAATATAGAGAATAGCATGAATGAAAATTTGGAATGCAACAAAAGGAAGTCCCAGACATTACCAGAATTGAAGAGGGATGGATAGAAATGTTGGATAGTTTTCCTGAAGGTGAAGGGAATATGTACTTTTTCCTTCTCTCTCTTTTCTTTCATGAAAACAGTATTGAAATAAATCAAGGGGCAGCTAGGTAGCGCAGTGGATAGAGCACCAGCCCTGAAGTCAGGAAGACCAGAGTTCGAATCTGGTCTCAGACACTTAACATTCCCTAGCTGTGTGACCCTGAGCAAGTCACTTAACCCCAATTGCCTCAGCAAAAAGCAAAAAATAAATAAATCAATAAATCAAAATAGGAATATTGAGACTTGGAGGAAGGGATAGAAAAGCAAAATGACTTCTTGAAGAATGGAGATGGTTGTAACTCCAGTAAAAACAGCCCAGTGGATGGAAGGTGATGAAGATGGAGAAGTTTGTCCCACGGCCTTCTTTCCATATTTCCTGAAACATCTGGGGCCAGAGGGGGTGAGCTTTCCTGAACCTCCCACCCCTCATGGGGATCAGAGGCTGGAACGAGTCTTCTTACTAAAGCATACAGGTAGATAAAAAGGCAGAACTACAGGAGCAGTAACGTGATATAGATATTGAGTCCTTCCCGAATTTCTGGGACAGTGTTCAAATCTTGTGGCCACCTTTTGTCAAAAAAAAAAAAGAATGGAATTACAATTAATAAGAGATGATTAATGGCAGACTGGAAATTCTGGGTTTATATTCAAGGAAAATTGAGCTCTAGGTGGGGGGAAGAATCTATCAGGAGCGGTTGAGGCTCCTGGTCCTAGGGATCCCCTTCATTTGCCTGACCCCAGTTCTAAAGCACCACCCTGGGCTCCAGAGATGCATCCTGCTCAGGAGACTATGTGGTCGCTGTTTCTGACAATCTCGGAGAGTGTTTGGACACATTAGCAAACCAGCACCCACACACATATACACACATCAGCCCTGAAAGGGAGTACAGGGGCCGACTGAAGATGCAGGTGGGAAGGAACATAATTGCATGTTTGAAAGGAGAGAAAGAGACCATCAGAGTCAGCAGAATCCGTTCCTTCCTGCCTGCAGTATCTGAGCTTCAATTGCACAGCCCAAATTGTAACCCTTCTCCTAACAACACTGGGACCCTCAGAAGAGGCTCTCCTCCCAAGGGGCTTCAAGAGCACTTGCTTTCACATTTCTACACCTGAAGGCAGAAGACCTCGCTTCTAATCCTGGTTTTCTCACTTATTAGCTGTGTGACTCAGAGCAAGTCACTTTACTCTCTGAGCCTCAATTTCCCCATCTGTAAAATGGGGATAATAATAGCTGTGTTATCTACTTCACAGATATTGTGGGCATCAAGATACTATGTGAAAAACAAAATAGTGCTGCATACGTGTAAGCCATTGCTGTCCATTGTCATCCTTATTTCCTGAGAAGAGAAAGGATAGTCCATTGTTCTCTCTGGAAGGCAATGTGACATCCAGAAATTTGGGAGTGACTTTGGCTTGCCTAGTGAATCAGGAACTTCTTGAGAACCAAAAAAAAAGACCTTTTCGTGTCCAGTTTCTCCTTGAAAACCTGTCTGTAGACATGCTCTCTACTCCAAGACTTTCCCTTATTTTCCTTTCTGGTCAAGTCATTTGATCTCCTGTGCCTCAGTTTCCTCACATGTAAAATAAAAAGGTTGGATTAGGTGGCCTCTGATCTGTGATCCTTGGATCCTCTATCTCCTTCCCTTGCCCCCATACACATGCCTAAGTCTCAACACCTTGCCCTTTGCTAAGGGTATTTTGAGAATCTGAAATCAGAGAATGATTTAATGGGAGACAGGAGGATGGGGACTTTCTCTATCCCATACAATGAAGTGTTGCCTATTCTACCAACATATAAATCTAGTTCTGGCTGTAAGTGGATTAATCTTGTTTTCCCTGACTATAATCTGAGTTCCTTAGAAACAAAAACTATGTCTTAAAAGCCATCATGTGTATTAGCATAGGGCACTTTGCTAAGCACTTTATAATTATTATCTCATTTGATCCTTATAACAACACTGAGAAATGTATGCGATTATTATCTCCATTTTACAGATGGGGAAATGGAGGTCAAATGATTTGTCCAAAGCCATACAGCTAATAAGCATCTGAGAATTCATTTAAATTCAGATCTTCTCAACATAGCTAGTTCTCTATCCACTGACCCACCCAGCTGCCTCATTCATTTATCCCTTATTCATTTTCGTATCCTGCACAGAGATATTGCAAGGCAGATCATCTTAGTCCAGTTTCCTAATTTTACAGATGAAGTTAAAGTCACACAGCTAGTAAGTAGAGAAGCGAGGTCTTGACCTGAAACTTATGGCTCCAAAGCCAGTGATCTGTGGAGTGGGACAGAGAGGAAATGAGTGAAATGGAATTGAGTCGAATGGGGCTAAATTGAACTTTTTGAGATAACTGAAGGGGAGTAGGGTGGGATGTTGCCGTTCCTATTTAGGAAGTCTATTTGTGGAGTCCACACAGATTTGGGAACCACAGGTGACTTGTTACATATTTTGGAACTTCTATTAGGGCCAAACCTAGGAAATTCACCATCCGGCCAAGGCTTTTTCCTATTCCCAGCACACCACGGGTTTTCTGCTTGGATCTGCCCAAGCCAATACCCTCATGTGTCCCAACCCAGTCACCCAGGGACTCTGAGCCATTTTTAAGCACCGTTTCCCAATCTCTAATTGAAATTTACATGTGCTTAATTTCTTCTTCTTGGGGTAAAAATTGTCTTGTCTTCCAAAATGTTAACTAGCAATCTGAAAAACCAATCTGTGCTGATGGGAGGGGGCCAACTGACTATAACCAGTACATTTTCACAAGGGTCTTCTGAAGACAACATTCCCTTAACCCATTAGTGACTCTAAATATGGGAATTTCCAGCAGTAGGGCTAGTAGGAGCAATAGCAGCAGTAGTAATGGCAATTGTTATAATAGTGGATTATTAAGCAGCAACTTAAAACATGCATGACACTTCATTTACATCATCTTATTTGATTTTTCAGGGTGCTAAAAAAATTGAGGATTGTTGAGCTACCGTTAGTGACCTCTGGAAGATTCCAGAGAATGAGAGAGGTACCGTAAGGCTGGGCTCAAGTCCTGATTTCAAAAAAGGGAAGAGAATGGAATATTCATTTCTCTATTCCGCTATAGCTATATCTATACACACATATATATGCACCCTAGGCCAATAAGCCTGACTTCTATTCTTGGCAAAATACTGGAATTGGATAGTGATGATGATGATGATTATGATGTTGATGATGGTGGTGGTGGTGGTGGTGATGGTGGTGATGATGATGATGATGATGATGGTGGTGGTGGTGGTGGTGGTGGTGATGGTGGTAGTGGTATGTTGATGGTGGCAATGATGATCATGATGATGATGGTAATGATGATGGTGATGATGATAATGGTAGTGATGGTGATGATGATGATGATGATGATGATGATGATAACAGTAACAAAGGATTTTTAAGTTTGAAAGACACTCCCCTTAACATGACAACAAACCTGGGAAGTAGATGCTCTTAGTTTGCCCATTTTATAGCTGAAAAAACTGAGGCAGACAGAGGTGAAGTGATTACCCAGTGTCATATAACTAGTAAGTTTTTGAAGCTGGAATTAAATTCAAGTCTTCTTGATTCCAGATCTGGCACTTTCTCCACTGAGTCACCTATTAAGGCACAGCCCAGTGAATACCTAGAAAAGGAAAAAGTGGTCTCAAAAAGTCATCACAGCTTCATCTAAAACATTCTAACTAGCCCTCATCTTTTCATCTCTTTCTTTTTTTAAAACAAAGTTACTAGACTGGAAGGGGCAGCTAAGTGGATAGAGCAATGGGCCTGGAGTCTTTCAGGAAGACTCATCTTCCTGAATTTAAATCTACTCTCAGACACTTACCAGCTGTGTGATCCTGAGCAAGTCACTTAACCCTGTTTGTCTCAGTTTCCTCATCTGTAAAATAAGCTGGAGAAGGAATTGGCAAATCTCTTCAGAAGCTTTATCAAGAAAACTCCAAATGGGATCAGACACAACTGAAAAAAAACTGACTCAACAATAACATTAGAATGGTAGATTCAGTTCAATTCAATTCAACTCGTATTTATTAAGTTCTGCCTCTTGTGCCAGGCACAAAGACAAAGCAGGTCCTTGCTCTAAAGGGACTCACACTGTATAGAAGGGGAAAGGCATTGGTAGAGCATTTTAAGAATAAAATTAAGAAAGATGCTATAAATACAGTTTACATAGACGTCAGCAAATCACTTGACAAAGTTTCTTAGGCTCTTGCTTAGGAAAAGGAGGTGGGAAGGGCAATGATATAATTGGGTGAGTTTGAATATGGATAAATGACTGAACCCCACCAGTAGTCAGTCATTAATGGTTCAACATCAGTTTGAAAAGAGGTCTCCAGTGGAGTGCCCCAGGGATCTACTTGGTGCTGTGCTCTTTAGCATTTTCAACAATTATTTCATTAAAGGACTAGATGGCATGTTGATCAAATGTGCAGATGACAAAACTGGGGGGAAGGTGACTAATGTATTGGATGACAACTAGGATCCCAAAAGGTCTGGACAGCTAGACTATCATGTCAAAATTGATAATGAGCTTTAATTGTTGTTCAGTCTTTTTCAGTTATCCCCAATGCTTCATGACTCCATTTGGGCTTTTCTTGGCAAAGATAGTAGAGTGGCTTGGCATTTCATTCTCCATCTTATTTTACAGACAAAGAAACTGAGGCAAACAACTTTTAGTGACTTGTCCAGGGTCACACAGCTAGTAAGTGTCTGAGGCTGAATTTGTAGCTGCCCTCAATGAACTTTAGTAGAGATAAATAAATGCTAAGTAATATTACAATCCCCCCCCAAAAAAAAACTAGTTTCACAAGTAAAAGGTGACATTGTTGTGGCTACACAACAGGCTGTCTACAAAAGATTAAGAGAGAGGGTGGCTAGGGACTGCAAGCTCTACAACAGTCCCTTACTCCCTATTTTCTCTGGAATAAAATGCAAATTTCTCTGGTTTGTATTTAACCCTTTACAATCTAGCTCCTGCCCATCTTTCCAGGACAGTTACACAGTGATCACTTTCACATCTTCTACCACCTTCCCCATCCCACTAAAATTGCATCTCCCATCTCCAAGGCTTTGCATGGCTCCCTCCGTGCCTGGGATGCTAGCTCCTTCAGTGCCTCTTGGCTTCCTTCAAGCTCAGCTCAAGAACTGCCTCTCTAGAGATCTTTGGAGATTCACCCAGCTAACAATTACTTTATATGAATTGTGCTTATTCTGTATTTTCTCATCTATACATATATTATTATTCCCCTTTCCCCCTCCCCAAGGAGCAACTTGGTCCTCCTTTCTGTGTTCACCCAATGCTCAGCACAATGCTTGGCACACCATAGGCACTTAATAAAGGCTTGTTAAATTGAGTTGGATTGGATTGGATTGGATTAAGTGGAGTGGAGAGCAATTCAGAGCTCTTTATTTGTAAAAATTAGGACCAGAAGATACTGTGTAAATCTCCCTAATGTGAAGTGCGGAGATGAGGGATTAGTTTCCTTTGTGATACCCCATGATATTGACACAGGGTTCTTGATGTCTCTTCAGTCCCATGACACTCTTCCCAATTACTGCCTGGCCATCACCCCTGGCTCCCTCTCCCCTATCTCCACTTGCCTTAATGACCCACTCCTATCAGGAAGAGGTCTTCCTCTCAGTGCCAGCCCAGAATCCCAAGTCTGTCCCATTTCAAGGGGCTAGAAGATGGATCTTCCCTGACTAAGGGGAATAATGGAGAGGAGAAGGGAAGAGAATCTTTGGATCAGGGGACAATAAAGATGAGAGTCAGCTACAAAACAGAACTGGGCTTCTGGTGGAGAAGAGAGATCTGCTTACAACCAGCCACTGACAAGAAAAGCATGGGAAATATCATGTTTCCGCTGCCCAGATTCAAGAAATAATTCACCACCTGTACCTAGAATTTTGCATACATAAAACACAACACAACACACACACACACACACACCCACAAGCTTACAAGTTTACCCCATGTGAGGACAGATTCAGATTAAGCAGGAAGGGTCATGTAAAGAGCTTCTAAAGCTTATCCATGAGTTCTGGGTTCACCCTACCAAGAGTAAGTAAGATGGGAGATGCACTGAAACTATGGCATGGGGATATCTAAGCCCACAAGGACATGGGTCATACACTGTATAACCAAAAGGTAGGGTAGGGTCACTTGGGTGGGGAGGAAAGGGAAGGACCTCAGGAGGCCATCTCTGCTACAAAAAATGGCTCCATAATTGGAACATTCTCTCCCTTCAGGATCTTGGACATACCCATACTCCAGGTGTCATGGCCCCTGTGAAGACGTCTACAGAGATTTATGTAGTAGAAAGTTGGATGCAAGAAAGATATAAACTCAATCCTGAGCAAAAACTAGGGAGCCCTAGGCAACTCTAAATTTCTGAGCCTGAGAATTTCTCTGACCCTTAGTTTCTTTGTCTGTAAAATGGGGATAATAACTTTCATGACCTACTTCATGGTCCTGTTGTGAGAAGAGGGCTCTAGGAATGATAGCTCTTACTGATGAGTTTCTGGGATAGAAATCGGCAGTGGCCTGGATAACCATAGGGATGGGCGAGTGTGATGAGGATCTCTTGGGGATCTGAAGAGTAGGTTCTTAATGGGTCATGGTCGAGCAGAAAACACTGGCTCTGGGGAGAGAACCAGGGTTCGAATCCCATCTGATGGTTTTCGAATCACTTTATTCCTTTTGGTCTCAGCTTTTTCCTCTCTCAAATGAGGCAGAGTAAACTAGATACGTTCTTTTCCCTCCAGATATCTATGAGCCTGGGAGGGTGCTTGCTCTGACGCTCTGCCCTCCTCACCCTGGTTGAATACCTCTGCCATTAACTCACTCACCTTGGCCAAGTGAATCATGGCTCCCCTTAGATCTGTGTGCTGGCTCAGCAACCAGCAAGACAAGCTCCAGCCTGAGCCCTCTATAGGACCTCAGAGCTCCCAGAATGCCAGCCGGAGCTCCATAAATGTGGATTGCCTGATGGCTATATTGGGACAGGAGCAGGAGGTTCTGCAGTCACCGTAGGAGAGGGAGCAACCCCATCCTCAGGAAGCCAGTCAACGTCCCTGAAATCTCCAGGAGATAAAGGAGATACTGTGTAATATGGGGAGCCCTGGAGAGAGAAGGAACTCCATAGTAAGCCAGGGGAGCAAGAGTGATCATGAGCCAGAGCACTCTGAAGGGGACAAAGTATGCTCCTTATATGTCAGGACACATGTGGGACAAAGCTCCAGTTGCCCCAGCCTAGTTATCTCAGTAGTTCCAGACTCTGATTCCCAGCCCTCCTCTGCCCTCACCATCTCCCTGACCTTGGCTTCTCCTCCATCAGTCTGTGCTTTGTATCTCTACCACGAGGCAGCCCCTCTGCCCAGCTGTGCTTTTCCAGGGAGTAATAAAGAGATGATGGCAAAATCCAACGTGGCAGCAGCCATATGATGCAGGATTTCAGTGGGAAGCAGGTTATGCGAGGCAGAGTCTGTAAATTCTCCCCCAGCTTTCTCTCCTCCCTTGCAAACATTCTGTCACTGTTAAGAAGCCCTGACTCTGCCAAGGGATGCTGCTCCAGATCATATCCTTGCCAGTGAGCTGGGGACTCACTCTCCCTCCCCCTGTCACAATTCCAAAGTCTGCAATGGACCCTCATTTGTAAAACAGGAGTCCCAAAAATACAGGCTTAGGATGCTTTAGGAAGGTTTAAATTAGACCATGTGTGTAAAGTCTATTGCCAACCTTGAAATGTTGCATTTCAGGTGCATGTCCAACTTTTCATGACCCCATTTGGGGTTTTCTTGGCAAAGATATTGAAATAGTTTGCCATTTCCTTCTTCAACTTGAAATGTTAAATTATTATTAATGCTTTCTCATGGGAGAAAACTGAGAAACAACTTAGGGGAAGCAGGAGATGATGGGGAGCAACCAGTCACCCAAAGAACTATGGGGGTAAAGTTTTAAGAGAGCCCTCCTTCCCACAACCCTAACTCTAGGTTGGGCTATGAACACACGAGTTAGAGTGAGTTGGAGGTGACCCTCACTGGACACCAGTTCATGGTTATGATGCCCTCAGTCAACCTAGAAAAGAAGTTAACTTGAGCAGAAGGGCAGTTGATCCTTCAAGGAAATAGCCAGGTCATAAGCCCACTTTCCCTCTTCCCTTCAGCTCTCGATTACAGCTGACCTGATCCTTGGAGAAGTGACTGAATCTATCATTTGAAGAGCAGTCCTTGCAAGTTCCCTAATCTAACACTTGTGATTAGTGACATATACTCTGCTGCTACTCCTAAAAGAGCTAGTCAAAGGATAGGAAGAGTGGGAAATAGGAGGTGCCCACCCAGAAGCATCTGCAGAGGGCCACAGGCTTATGGAAAATGGCAAGGAGAAAGAGTCTGGCCAGGAGAACCCATCAGAGAGCACACAGAAGAGGTAATTCTAGTAGCAAAATGGCCAATACCTCCCAAATATGGTACAGCAGAAAGATTACTCCCCTGGACCATCATATGAAGAAGGACCCCAGCTTCATCTCCCTCTCTTTTGTTACTTTCTCCAGAATCCACCTCACTCACCACAGCCACAGTCTCCTCCCCCAACTCTCCAGCATCCCAATATATGCTATTTTTCCCCCACTAGTACATAAACTCCTTATGGGTAAAAATGATCTGGCTTGCTTATATCCCCAGTGCTTACTTAGCACAGTGCCTGACACAGAAGTAAGCACTTAATAAATGCTTTCTTATCTGTCAATCTGTATCTATTTATATTTCTCTTTCTACTTACATTATATGTATGTGTATGCTTAGGGATCTGACCTCAGGGACTTCAAAGGTAACTTTTCAAAGGAACTGTGGTCCATATCGATTGCAATCTGAATTACGAGATGTAGCATTATAGATCCAAATCTGGAAGAGACCTTGGAAGTTATTTAATAAATGGGGAAACTGAGGTCTAGGGAAATTAAGTGGCTCACTCAAAGTCACACAGGTAGTAGGGATGAGAGTTGGACCTCATTATCTGATTCTACAGCCTGTAGTCTGAATGCCGTCTCTGGGGCTCCACATTCTAGGAAGATTATTAACAAGCTGAAGAAGCTCCTTCCAAGATGGTGTCATATAAAAGCAACTGAGGATCTTTAGTTTATACTAGAGAAAATGTGTTAGGTGTGCATTGGACAGAGAGATGGGCTTGTAATCATCTTCCTAAATTCAAATCCAGTCTCAGACACTTAGTAGCTGTGGGATCCTGGGCAAGTCATTTATCCCTGTTTTCCTCAGTTTCCTCATCTGTAAAATGGGATGGAGAAAGAAATGGCAAACCATTCCAGTATCTTTGCCAAGAAAACCCCAAATGGGATCATGAAGATTTGGGCATGACAGGAATGATCCAACAACAAACAGAGGAGATTTATTGGGCATGTGAGATTATTGCGTGATGAAAAGGCTGGACTGGAAATGAAGAGAGATCTGGAGCAAATCCTACCACTACTATTAGCAGCATGACTGTGGACAAGACCCTCAACATCCCCATGTCTCTATTTCTTTATCTATAATATGGGAGGGATGATCTTGCCTAGCCCAAGGGGGTGTCTTAAACATTAAATATGTTGGTGATATATACAAACTGTACAAGCATCGGCCAATGTTATTAAGAGTGCTGTTTTTTGGTGCTTGAAGGACTGTTTTGTGGACAAGGGATGGGAAAACCAATTTTCATGGATGCTATCAGGGGGATTCCTGCTGAGGTAGGGGCTGGACATGATATTCTCTGAGATTCCCCTCTATCTCGGAGACTCTGTGGTACTCAACTCAGATAATATAATCTCTACATGTAAGCCTCCCCCTCTCTTCTCCAACTCAGTCTGACTAGGGTTGGGACCAAGAAGAATATTCAGTAGACATTTGCCAAGAGGCTGGATGCTACTTCCTTGGAGACTGTAAGCTCCTTGAGCTGAATCCTTTCTTATTCTTGTATCCCCAGTGCCTAGGACTATGCTGAGTACCTAACATGTGCTGCTTAATGCCTCTGGAATGGTTTTCATGGCAAGGGACAAAATTGTATAGTAGAGACCTAAAAGTTTGGGGTTGGATAGAAATGTGATATATATGGGGTCCATGAGGAGACAAACCTGGATGGAGGAGGGTGTGTGTGAAGATGGAATGGGAGATGAAACAGAAAAAGGCGGATGGACCCTCGAATGCCTGGTGAGTTGATTTGGATTTTGGTCACTGCCAGCTGTTCAACTTTCAATCTCTGATTATTCCATTCCCCAAAGTAATACATTGCGGATAAAGACTTTCTGTCTATTTAAAGGAGCTCCCATGAGTCTTTTGTGATGTAAATAACACCCCCAATTTTGTCTGATTTTTAGCCCACTTTTTTATCTTGTTTTCCCCTATTACTCTCTATGTCCTGCTTCTTTCCCTATACAGACTTCCTGAGGGCCCCAGCAAAAGAAAAGGCTATTCTAATAATTATAATAATTGTCATAAATATCTCATGTATGATGATTCTGCCCCCTGTGGCTTCTCCCTTTCCCCAGCCCATTGCAAAGAAGCAAGAGAAGCTAGGGAGAGAAGTCATGCAAAGAAATGAGTTCTGGGAAATAGGACTGGGAAACAAAGCAATATTTTCAATCCCCAGAGTTGGGTCTACTCCAGAGACCAAGTTCATGCATTTTAGGGCTTGTTTCCACAAGCTAGGATTAAGAGGAGGAGGACAGTTCAAGAAGTAAGAACTGCCTCTGATGGCAACATCCCACAAATGAGATCCATGAGATCCAAGTGGCTGTTTTTTTATACATGTCCTTTCCCCCATTCATTTTCTCATTTTAGTCTCATAACATAATAACAGCTACACACACACACACACACACACACACACACACACACACACACATACTCATTCTGAGAAGACAGACAAATAAGGATTCTCATTCCCATTTGACAGATGAGGAAACAAGTCCAGAAAACAGGAAAATACTTGCCCAACCACATAGAAAATGAACCAGTGGCCAAGTCTCATCTAAAACCCATGTCTTCTGACTTCCAGTTGTCTATTATTTCCCCTGAATATTGCTGCCTCCTAAAAAACCAATCCAAATCAGAAGCAAGATACAAAGAGATAAAGACATAAAAGCAAATAGCCCCAGAGATTGACAGCTTTATAATGTATTATGCCAAGGTCTGACCCCTTTTCCTCTTGGAGGTTGGGGATGGGGTCATGGAGAGCAATTGGTGGTGAATGACCAGTGGTGGGCACAAAGTGATGATGGTAGCATGTTGGTTTAAATGTTCATTGGAAAAACTAAATCACACATAGAATCACAGAACTGGAAGGAGTCAGATAATAGATCTGAAGCTGAAGGGGGTCTTTGGAATATTGATTGATGTATTGAATTGAATAATCTGAGTGCTGAGCATTCAGTCCAGTCCAATACATCAATCTAATATACATCTCTCCCTCACTTCACAGATGAATAAAACCTAAAGAGGTTAAATGATCTATGTAAGGTCATACAGATAATAAGTGGCAGAAGTGGGATTCAAATGCAGACACTCAGACTACAAATTCAGGGCTCTCTCCACTCCCCAGAGATACCTCCCAAGTCATCTAATTCAAATCATTTCTTCTACAACATTCCTAGTAAGCCATCATCTCCAATGGGGAACTCCCTACCTCTCAAAGTAACCTATTTCTCTTTGGGATGACTTCAATTATTAGGGATGTCCTTACATAGAATCTAAGTCCATCCCTATGAGACCTCCACTCATGGCTCCTAAATCTATTCTCTGGGACCAATCAGCCCAAACTTAATCCCTTCTCCACATGATTACCCTGCAAATACTTGAAGCCATAATGCCCCCCATTGAGTCTTCTCCCCAAATTACATAGGACTCCTTCCTCCAATTAACTCCTCATTCAGTTGCTTCAGTTCATGAATGTCCTTCCTAAAATGTGGAGCACCTTCCTGAAAATAAGCAGGATACTGCTGATATGGCCTGACCCCAGGAGACAAGAGTCTGGCTAAGTGGCCTGATGGTCAACAAGAGGAATGGGATCAGCATGAAATTTAGCTGGGATGGATCTTGGACCTAGACAGCCCCATGTCTCAGGGAATTTCACAAAATCCTTCTCCCTCATCTTTGGTCTTCCTCAGATTTAACCCACAACCAGTTCTATCCTCACCACCCTTAGAATGATGAAGGGAATGAAGATTATAGGTTTTAATCCCATTCAGTCCACTATATTATTCTGTCTTTATTGACCACCTACTATGTGCCCAGACATTAGAAGAGAATTCAGTTCTATTCAATTAATACTTACTGAGCACCTACTGAGTGTAAAACTTTTCCAGAACATGGAAAATACATAGGTAATGAAGACATGGTCCGTTCCTTCAAGAGGCTTATAAAAATAAAAAATATTGTCTATCACTTGAACATTTTATACATATGTTTTGTGTATGCTATGGTTGTAGTTACAATTCTTCATTATCTAATAGGGAAGATAAATGTATATACAAAGTACCCCAGCACAAGCCAGTATAAGTTAAGTGTTAATGAGAGGTTCTATATGAGCTTCAAGAAAGGGAAAGAAAGGAAAGATCAAGGGAGTTGAATTGTCCCTCAAAGGGTGAGCTGTATTCACTGGTAGAAATGGGCTTTTTTGGTAAAGGGACTGGCACAGGCAAAGATCCAGAGACAGGAAAGAAAACAACTCATAGTTCAAAATAATAGACCATCTCTACTTTTAATCTAGTGGGAGAAGAAAGCAAAACTAAGCCATATGGATCATTCACTCATTCATTCATTCAGCTGAATGACTATTGCATATGGGCCCACGTTCATCTTCATAAATGTATAATATTTGAGGAAGCTCATTTTTTATTCGTTTTGTTTGGAACCAGGCCTATGATTTCATAAATACATAGAACTTCCAGAGTGGCAATTCCTTCTACCAATGTAGATCTCTACAATCTGCTCTGCAATGTAGAGTTTTGTGGAGAATTAATTGCCTGGAGAATTGAAAAGTTAAATGATTTACCCAGGATCACACAATCAAAATGTGTCAAAGGCAGCATTTGAACTCAGATTTCCCTAACTCTGAAGCCAGTTCCCCAACAATTTCACCCCTCTGTGTCTGTTGGGTTTTTCCTATAAATATAACCAGGCATTCAACCTAGCAGAGGAAAGAGTAGTTTTTTATGCTGGTAAATGTTTAACAACCCACTCTCTGGAGATTGGGGGGATGTAAGGCAGGATACCATCTTGTTTGGGGAGGTAATTAGGGTAAATCCAGAGCCACATATCTAGAAAGTCAAATTTGTAATCAGGCCCTCTTGACTCCAGGGCCAGTAGATAGCTGCCTCTGAGATGCCCTTTTAATTCTAATTTGCATTAACATTTTCTCCATTACTTTCTTAAGCATAGCCAATGAAGGAAACAACCAATCAAACCCTAATTTATATCGCATTGCTCATTTTTGAGGTGTAAATGCTCACACTGATAATGTAACAGCTCTCCTGAGCTGGATCCAGGACACCCCCAATGACTGAGCATCCCAGGGTCCCCTGCCTTGGGGAAATGGTTGTGCCCCTTTCCTAAACCATGAACCTCAGAAAGGTGAATGGATACCCAGGAGGAGGAAGGCCAGCTTGACCCCAGAAGCTTTGGAGCCTGGGTGGTGGGAAGACTTGAGGGAGGAGGGGAGAACAGGTTCCTCATCAATCCAGCATGAACCTGCTGGTAATGATGTCTTTCTGAAAGGTAATTAGCTCTCATTCACCACGAGGTGCATTAGAGAGAGGACACAAGTCTCAGAGCTTTGGGCTCCGGTGGGTGATTGCCATAGCCTGGCACTTTGAAAACGGCATTAAAAGAGGCACAAGGTTCTAATATTACTTAATTACCCCGAGACAGCCTCAGATGTAATCGAGCTTAGAAGACTAAATGAAAGCTGTGTGCGTGAGGCTGGCAGAGGCTGATGCATTTATAATGATACTACTTTGGAAGACAAATCTGGATTTAGTGAGTGTGGTGATGAAGTGGGGGCAGGGCAGGGAAGGAGTGGGGATGGGGTAGGAGCTCAGCAGGGTCTTTGCAATGGAGCTGCCTGGTCCTCCTACCCCCAGCTCAAAGTAGAAAGCTAAAAACTGTTAGCCACTGGTGCCATAACCAAGAGCCACCCATGGGTGGCTGGATGCTGCCTTCAAACCCATTTAAGTTAGGCCATCAGAACTGCATAAAGGTGGGATCTGGTGCTGCCCATCATCAGAACTGTCCAAAGATGGCATCTGGTGCTTCCCATCATCAGAACTGCCCAAAGGTGGCATCTGGTGCTTCCCACCATCAAAACTGCCCAAAGGTGGCATCTGGTGCTTCC
>JAJPUD010000739.1:392664-432664 GCA_023553655.1 Myrmecobius fasciatus | reverse complement strand
CTTTTTTTCTCGTGCTTTTTTCCCCTTTTGTTCTCATTTTTCTTTCACAACATGACTAATATGGAAATATGTTTGAAATGATTGTATATGTATAACATATCAGATTGCTTGCTGTCTTGGAGGGAGGGAGAAAAAAATTTGGAACACAAAATCTTACAAAAATGAATGTTAAAAATGATCTTTACATGTAATTGGAAAAATAAAATACTATTGAATTCAAAAAAAAGTAGAATGCAGCTTTAGCCTCATTTTCCCTATGTAGAGAAGGACAACAATATAACTGAGATCTTTTTTTTCAAGAATCTCTTTCTTTTATCCCCCTATTGTTTTCCCAAGCAAGAAACCCAAGCTAGAGACAAGAGGAACCTTGCCTCTTTCTGAGTCCATTTCTGTGTTCCCCAGGTGAAGACAGCTTCCCTAAGAGCTAGGTCGGTCCGCTTCCCTCCCTGGGGACCTAGCAGACTCCCTGATCCATAGTGACGTTGAAGGGCACATTTTCTGATTTGCCCAATGGGCCGTGTGCCAGCACCTGTCTCCTCCCCAGAAGGCATCTGTCATTGTCACCCAGAATGTCGTTGGGAGAAGGCTTCATTAGCTCCACCCCAGCCCTTTCTCCATGTTACAGAGACAAATGTAGGCCCTGCCACTTGCAGTTCCTCCCCCACCTCCCCAGAATCACTTCCCCATCGATCTTAAGTTCTCTTCAAGTAAAGGGATAGTCCAAGAATAGCTAAGGGGCTAGCCTAGCTTCTCTCTGGGGATATTTTCTCTGTGTAATCCTTCAGGCTAAAGCTGTAACCACCAGAGAAGGCTGGGAGAGATACATTTGGTGGCAAGATACTTTTTTGGCATCCCTCAAGTTCCACCTACTCTATCTACTTCTAAGTCCATCACTAACACCTCCTACCTAAAATTCTAGTGATTAATTCCTTTGGGATGGCAGGGCTTTTCAGATTTCAGGATCCCACAATTTTTAAAAAAACCAATAAGAATTATACCTGAGCATGTATGTTGTTTTACAGTTTTTACAGAGGGTTTTCACATCCCTTCTCTCATGGGGAGACATGTTAGAAATTAAAGGGACCTCAAGAAATCATCTTATTCCACGTCTTCATTACAGAAGAAATTACCAGAAAGGTGAAATGATTTAGCATAGGTCACATAGGGAATCAGTGGCAGAGCTGGGAAACAGACCCAGGTCACAGGATCAGAGAACTGAGAGCTGAAAGGATGCTAGGAAGCCATCAGTCCCAACACTCTCATTTTACAGATGAGGAAACATGCACCGAGGGGTTAAGTTGTCCTAGATCAGCCAGCTAGAAAATGTTTATGGTGGAATAGGAACCCAGGTTTTCCTGGCTCCCAGTCTTGCATCCTACCCCCTCCCCACAACTATCTCCCTTAGCGGGAGTAACATGCATTTTATCACCTACCACCTCAGTAGGGATAGGAGAATACAGATGCAGGATAAGCATTAGGAAATAGGGTAAGACAAGTTCTACCTGGAGTGGATAGATAAGAGAAAACTGAGAAATGAAAACATTCAGCTTGCAACATGAGAAGGTTGAAACAGATGATCTCTAAGATACTATTTCTACATTTCATGATTTATATAAATCTACAAATGTAGATTTCCAACCCCCTCTCATCCCATCTGTATTTAAGAGGGGATAAGACAAAAGGATTGGAATGGGGCAAAATCATGAGGGCCATCAAGGTACCACCTGATCATCTACCAAATCTCTTTATTCAATCCCATTGCTGAACCATCATCCCCCAAAAAGATCCCATGGTCTTGACTATCTAAGATCAGTAAGGCCCTAAAAGATGACCCAGGCTAAGAGAGACACCCTAAGGACCCTCTTTCATCCCATGGCTTCCTCTCTTTGAGGTGCATTTTAATTAAACCTGTACTTTTGGTCCATGTTTTTGAATATGCTTATAAGCTAGCCCCTTGTGATAACAGGTGATGAGAGCTAGTACCCCCTCCCATCCCACCTGCATCCCATCTCTACCTGATCATTGTTGGAGTGAGGGAAAGAGTAATAGAATGGGTGAGGGGTAGGGAGGAGTAAGAGATTTTCATAGTCTTATTTTCATCTTTCTTTTCTGTTCATAACTTTACTTACTAGCTATGTGACTTTAGGGAAGTAACTTTCCCTTTTTGAGTCCCCACTCCCACCTCACTCCAAAAAATAAGGGCACTGGACTAGCTGTCTTCCAAGGTGTTTTATAGTTCAAATGCTCTGCAATTCTGTGACATGTTATTTCACAGATATTCCTTGCTTTGTAGCCCCAGGAAAGAGGAACAAGAGGCAAGTTAGCCTTTTAGTTGCTTAAAAAAGGGAATCCTTCCAGAGCCAATTTTATACCTCAAGGATTCACATTCCCTCCCCAACTCTGATGTGTGCCAGCATCTGTGTGTCTTTAAGTGACCTGCTACCTCCCTTGCTTGCTTTTTCCTACTCTATAAGATGGATCAAAGAAGATCATGCCCTTCACACATGCTCACTGGTGAACTATAGATAGGAAACTCCTTTATTCCCAAAGAAAAAATGGGGACACCTCCATTGAACTGAAGCTCCAATTCTTTTCTCCTTCCCAGACAAAAAGTAATGAATCTCAATCAATATGTAAATCTGTCAGGAAACATCCATTTGTTGAGCACCTACCAGGGGTCTTGTCCCCTACTAGGTGTAGTGGATATGGAGAAATTGAAGACATAGCATTTGCCCTCAAGCACCTTACAAGCTACTGGGAGAGACAAGGTACAGATAATCAGAAATAGAAGGTCATAGGAGGGAGAGCTCACTATAGGCTGGCAGAATTGGTGAAGGAAGATTGTCAGAGTAGAAGGTGCTGGTCTTGAGTAAGAAGGCTTAAGTCGTGACACTTCCTGACTGTGCTACCTTGGGCAAACCACTTCTCAGAACCTCAGTTTCTTCATCTATGAAATTTGGATAATAATATATTACCCACCTTGCAGAGTTTCTTCTTTTTTTGATGGATATATATTTTTATTAAACTTTTTTAATTTCAAAACATATGCATGGATAATTTTTAATATTCACCCTTGCAACACCTTGTGTTCCAAATTTTTTCCCTCCCTTCCCCCTTTCCCCTCCCCGAGAAAGCAAGTAATCCAATATGTTAAACATTTGCAATTCATCTACATATATATATTTCCACAAAAATCATGTTGCACAAGAAAAATCAGATCAAAGAGGGAAAAAATAAGAAAGAAAACAAAATACAAGCAAACAACAACAAAAAGAGTAAAAATGTTATGTTGTGATCCACACAGTTCTCACAGTCCCCTCTCTGGTTGCAGATGACTTTCTTTATCACAAGATTATTAGAACTAGCCTGAATCTTCTCAATGTTGAAAAAAGCCAAGTCCATCAGAATTGATCATTATATAATCTTGCTTTGCCATGTACAATGATCTCTTGGTTCTACTCATTTCACTCAGCATCAGTTCATGCAAGTCTCTCCAGACCTCTCTGAAATCGTCCTGCTGGTCATTTCTTACAGAACAATAATATTCCATAACATTCATATACCATAACTTACTCAGCCATTCTCCAACAGATAGGCATCCACTCAATTTCCAGTTTCTTGCCACAACAAAAAGGGCTGCCACAAACATTTTTGCATATGCAGGTCCCTTTCTCTCCTTTATGATCTCTTTGGGATACAAGCCCAATAGAAACATTGCTGGATCAAAGGGTATGGAGAGGTTGATAGCCCTTTGGGCATAGTTCTAAATTGCTCTCCAGAATGGTTGAATCAATTTACAAGAGTGGATTCTTCTTAAACTTTATGAAGTCCTTTAGAAAGAGGAAAAAAAGTGAATGTAAACAAGGAAGGAAGGAAGCAAGAGAGGGAAGGAGGAAAGAAGAAAGGAAGGAGAGAGGAAAGGAAAGAAAAGTGAGGTAAGGAAGGAGAGAAGAATGAAGTGAGAAAGGAAGGGAGAAAGGAAATAAGTATTTATTAAGCACTCCTGAGGACTAGGCACTGTGCTAAAGACTATAAATATCTTATTTGATCCTTATAACCCAGGGAGATAAGTACTATCATTATAGTTATTTTACAGATAAGAAAATTGAAACAGAGATTAATTGACTTGCCTAACTGGGTCCCGGAGGATGAGTAAGATTGGGGGGTAAGGGGGGAGAGAAGAAGAAGAATGAAAAGATTATAATCTACAACTCAAAGGGACCTTGAAATCATATAATTCTTTTTACAGATGAGGAAACTGATGCCCAAAAAGATTAAGTCCATTTTCTCACAGTTAGTAAATGAAAAGGGTGAGATTTAAATTCACATCATCTGATTCCACCTCCAGTGCTCTTTCCACTATATTGTATCTATCTATCTGCCAATGGAGGGGATGGTGAGAGCAAAGGTTCATAGATGGATATTAACATATAGCATTTGAGAGGTAGTGAGGTACCATTAAAGAGGATAAAGAAGGTGGGGTAGAGCAGTTATAAAAAAGGTTAGAATGGTAAATGGGACTGGATTATGGAACTGGGTTAACTAGTTTGAACTAGTAAGTAACAGGGAGTCATCAGATGTGTTTTCTGGGTGGGATTGGTATAGAATAAAAGAGAATTAAATTGGTAAGAGACCTTTAAAAGTATTAAATAAGGCAGTTGTACTAGATGATCACTAAAGTTCTTTCTAGTCCTAAAGTTCCATACCTATATATAGTCCAATCACTTCATTTCAGAATAAAGGAAACTGGGACCCAGAGAGATGAAGACATTTGATCAAGGTAGCACAGATAGTTGATTACAGAGATAAAGATGATGAATTTGAGCCAAGATACAGCTGGTGCTTTGAGATCCTGGGCAAGAAACAAATTTACGTTCCAATGGGAAATGAATGTAGCCTTGGAAACATATACTAACCTCTCTAATTTTGTTACTTTTTACTTTTGGTGAGAAGACAAAATTTCAGCACTGGGCTCGAGGAGAGCTCCCAATAATCCAACCTGAAAGGACAGAAAGGGAATCTGTCCCTTTGGGGAGAGGAGAGGTTTTATGTTGGTTTCTATTATCAGGAGGCCCAGATGTAAAATGAATGCCTGCGATATTTATCCATGTCATCGCTAATAATAAGTAGCTTGATTTGTCAAGCGGGGACAGATTCAAAGATGTCAATTAAAGGGAGGGGGGGAAAACGCAGCTGTATGGTATTTATCTGTTATGCAGATGCTGTGCCCCTCCGGGATGGATGCAGCTCAGCTCCCTACCCACTCACCTCCCCCTTCCACTTCCACACCCTTGAGTTTCCAGTTCCCGCCATCTCCAATTCTCTCTCTCTCTCTCTCTCTCTCTCTCTCTCTCTCTCTCTCTCTCTCTCTCTCTCTCTCTCTCTCTCTCCATCCACCCCCTTTTCTCTCTGTGTCTCTCTGTCTCTCTCTTTCTCTCTGTCTCTCTCTTTCTCTCTTTGTGTCTTTGTCTCTGTCTCTGTCTCTGTTTCTCTTTATATATTTCTCTCTCTTTTTCTCTCTCTCCACCCCCTTCTCTCTCTGTCTCTGTCTGTCTCTCTGTTTCTCTGTCTCTTTCTCTCTCTCCACCCCCTTCTGTCTCTTTGTATCTCTCTGCCTCTGTCTCTCTCTCTCTCTCCATCCCCTTCTCTCTCTCTTTCTGTCTGTCTCTCTGCTCTGTGCGTTTCTCTCTGTTTCTCTCTTTCTTTTTCCCCTCCCTTTCCACCTTCTTCTCCTTTTTCCTTTCTTTTTCCTCTCTCTCTGGACTCATGCATCTCTCACTATGTCTCTTCCTCTGTCTTTTATTCCTATGATTATGGGATCAGAATCTCTCATTTCTTTCTACTCTTTTCAATTTATTTCTTTTCTCCCTTTCAGTTTCCTGATCTTTCTCTTCCTTTTCCTTCCCTGCTTTTCTCTTCATTCTTCTTCCTTTCCTTCCCCTTCCTTTCTCTACCTTCTCTTTCCTAATCATTCAAGGCTCCCATTGTCTCTCTCTTTAATTCTCTTCAGCTTATTTTATCTTTCTCTATCTTTCCACTCTCTACCTTCTCTGAAACCTCACATATATGATCCTACTCTTGTGTTTTATCTTTACTAAATCTCTTTCCAATCCCTTGTTCTCAGGTTACTTTGGTCCTCTTTACTCCTCATCAAACTTGTGTCCCCTCATTATGTTATAGGTTTCAGGTCAGGGGTCAAACTTCATCCTTAAAATAAACCATAAGATTCTGCTGAACCCTAAACTAACCCAGACCAAACACAGATTTCATATGGTCCCTGAATCCTAAGAATTGTCAATTATGTAGAATTTTATATAATCCTGGGCTACAGGTACTATTAGTGTTCCTATTTCCATTTTTTAGATAAGGATACTCAGTATCATACATAATGATAAATGTTTGAAGTGGGAATCAAAGACTTTAAGACCAGCACTCATTCCAATATACCACATTACCTCTTCCTTGGATAAAATGCACACACGCGCACGCACACACACACACATACACACACACACACACACACACACACACACACACACACACACAGTTGCCAGCCAGTTCTGGAGTTCTCTGGGACTCTACATCTAGGTGCAGGATGTGGAGACACAAAGAGAGACTTTCCAAAAGGTGAGGTCTGGTTCAATCAGGACAGAATTTACCACAGATACTTGACCATTTGTCCAGCAACCTGAGGCTGAGCCTACACCAGATGAAACCTTGGAGGGCAGTTGTGAACTTGACTTATGGTATTGTCTAAGTGAAGGTGGCCTTGGCTATCTTATTTTAGAAGGATTATTCTACTCTGCCTGGGAGATCAGATTTTGAATTGTCCTTTGTTTCCACTCTGCTGGGTGATGTTGGGCATTCACAACTCTCTCTGGGTCTCCGTTTCTAAATATTTTATAATAATTAAAACAGAATTTTCTTTGTTTTCCTCGGTTGCTGGTTTCCGGACTCATGGTTAGCCATAAGCACTTTCTTTATTGAACTCTCTTCTGCCCTAATTCCTATTTCCTCCCAACAACAGTGCTGAAGATGGGCTATTCATTGGGCTATCCATTGGCTATTCATAGGCTCTTTCCCCATCCTCCTTGTGATACTATCTTCTCACCTGGCTGGAGAGATTTAATATTATTGGGAGACCTTTTGACAAGATGCTGACCTTGGTACCAAGCAAGACTGACTCAAGAAACTTACTAGTAGTGGGGCTCTAGGTTAATCACTTAACCCTCTACTTTGAACCTCAGTTTTCTCTTCTATATATAATACCTTTCAAGGTTGGTTCCGACTAAATGAGATCAATCAACAAACATTTATGAAGCAGCTACAAGGTGCCAATCCCTATGCTAGGATCTAAGGACATAAAGGCAAAAATGGAAAAAAACAAAAAACCACCTCAAGAAGCTCCCATTGTTGGGAGGGGGATGGCAATATGTACACATTTAAGCATATAGAAGTAAATATGGGGAAATCTAGGATGAGAGTGGTACTAGTATCCGGGAGGGTGAGGAAAGATTTCATAATATATGCAAAGCACTTGGCAAAACTAAAACTGCTATATAAATGTCAGTGATGATGGCCATGACTGTAAGAAGAAGGAGGGGAGAGAAATTAGTATGGATTACCATCCATGCCCCAGGTCAGTGAGCTTTTAGAAAAGACCTTAGACAGCCAGAAGGGACCTTAGAGATCACTTAGTTAATTCCCTTTACTTAACAAAAGGGGAAGAGAAAAAAGGGTCTCCTGGGAAGAGGTGGGACTTCTGGAGTGTCTTGAGATTAGAGCTGAGTGTCTGGGTTTCTTATCCAGGCCACTTTATACTGTCAAACAGTCAATGTAAAGATCCCCTGGATCCCACTGGCTTCTTACTTACTTCCTGAGATTTGCATATGGAAATATGAAAAGAGAGAAACAAGCCCCCACATGTCTGGACCAGACTAAGTCATCTTGTGGTTACTACATCTCAGATGGCTTTTACATCCTGACTCTCATGGGAGAGAAGGGGGGGCAGCCCCTGCTGAGGGCTCTATAAAGCCCTCCAAGGAGGCAAAACTGAATGTCTCTCAAAGTAACACATTTGGTTCTTGATCAGCTCTAATTGCTGAAGCATTTGTCCTGACTTCTAGCCTAAATTTGAATTTTTGAAGTTTCATTCTTTAATCTTGGTTCTGCCCTTTAATTCCTCCCTCATGTGACAACCTTTCAAATGTGTGTGGCAAATTTTCATGAGACAAGGACTTGGTCATCCTAGATACCTTCTTGTGGAAACTCTCCAATTTAGCTATGTCCTCCTTGAATCATGGTTTTCAGACCTGAATGAAAGATTCTAGATAAGAGCTGATGAGGGCAGAGACCAATAGAACTTTCTCCTACCAATTCCTAGAATATCCATCTTGATGAAGCTCAGGATCTCATTAGCTTCAGAGGCATCATATCACATTCTTGACTCATTTTGACTCCTAGATCTCTTTCAGAACAGTTGCTGTCTGACCATATATTCCCATATTTTATTTGTGAAGCTGATATTTTAAATACAAGTGTTAGACTTTACATTTTTTCTATGGGATTACATCATATTAAACTCATCCCAATGCTCTAGTTTATCAAGATCCTTTTGGATTCTAATGCTGTTATCTGCTGGGTTAATTATTCCTCCCAGTTTTGTGTCATTTGCAGTTTGATGAGTATATCATCTATGTCCTTATCCAAGTCATTGATAAAAATGTTATAGTGTCAAGCATTAATCCCTAACAAAATACTCCACTGGAGACTTTCTGCTACATGGACATTGAGCTATTAACTATTTTTTGGGTCTAGCCATCTCTGAATGCATCTGACTATCTAATTGTCTGGTCTAAATCTCTCCATCTTCTCCATGAGAATAGTGGGAGATACTTTACTGAAAGCTTTACTAAAAATCTATGTAAATTATATTCATGACTTTCCCTTCATGTACTGGTTCCAAAATCTTGTCAAAAAAGACAAGGGTAAAGTCTGGCATGACCCTTTCTTGATGGGACCTCTGTTTCCAGATGGTTCTTTGTAATCACCCTATCTTTTTCTAGATGTTTACTGACTATCACTTTAATGATCTATTCAAGAAATTTTTTCAGGAATCTATTCTCTTCCCTTCAGGCTCTATTCTCTTTGTTTTTATTTGAAAAAAAAATAGAACATGTATTCTTCCCCAATCATGTGGTACCTCTTCAGTTTTCCATGCACCTTCAAATGGAGTAAATTAGAGTGTCTCAGTTATCACATCTGCCTCTTCCATCAGGTCCTGAGGATGTGGTTCATTTGGGCCAAGGGACTTGAATTCAACAAGGACACCTACATGTTCTTTGAACATCTCCTTATTGGCCTTGGATATCAGCTCTCTGTTACTTTGTCATTTTCAGTGTAAAAGATCATTCTCCTTTGCAGAAAAAAAAAAAACAGAAACACAATGAGTATTGAGCAGTTCTGCCTCCTCTCTATTATTATTGCCCCATCTATCCCCCAAAAAAGTCTCAGACCTTTGATTCTCCTTGTTTCCCAATAAAGCAAAACAAAATCCTTTTTGTTGTCTTTGGTTTCCCTCTCAAGGTCTCAGCTCATTCAGAATTTTTTGAAACTGTTCTTATAGAACTGCATTACATTCTAACATTTACCTTTGCCTTGTTTCCATATTTTGTACATTCCTTTTAGAATTTAAGTTGGAGAGCTCCACATCAGCCTCTTCAACAAATCCCATTTTTCCTCCTTACAAAAAAAAGAAAATGTTTCTCTTTGTGTGCTTTTAGAATTTCATTCTTTGACCCTTCTCCTTCCTTTGATTCTTACCAAAATACGCTCCATCAGGCTTTTTCCCTCCTGTGGTTTCTAGATTTTTCACATGTAAGTATACCTTCCTGATATGATACCCCCTCCTTTTACCTAGCCCTTTCTTTGGAATAAGTTATATGCATCTTGAACCATAATCCAATCATAGAGTTCATCCCACTGAGTTGTTTTTTGTTTTTTTTTCTTGCTGTGGCAATTGTGGTTAAGTGACTTACCCAGAGTCACACAGATAGGAAGTGATAAGTGTCTGAGGTCAAATTTGAACTCAGGTCCTCCTGACTTCAGGCCTGGTGCTCTATCTACTGCGCCACTTAGCTGCCCCATCTCATTGGGTTTTAATGACTCTTATGACCCATAAAGTCAAATTTGACTCCTTGAATTTCCTCGTTTGTTGCCCAAACTTTGGGTATTTTTATATAGACACTGGAGCTTGTTTTTTACTATATTTCTTGAGTTTTGTCTCCTGTGAATTTCTGATTCCCTTGGCAGCTATTCTTCTTTCTTGGTATCTTCTCTCTATAGTTTCTAACCTTGGAAGCATACAAAAGTTGTTTTCTGACATTTTATTTCTAATTCAAACCCCAATTCCTGCACCATCTTTTTTATTTTAAAATCCTTTTGATTTTATTTTCAGGACACCTGGCAAATTCATTCTTACCAGCATTTGTTTGCTAAGTTCCATCTCTGGCCAGGAATCTGTCAACTTTTTATTGTAAGCTGCAATCCAGAAATGCAAATTCCATTCTCTGAGACCATATTCTTAGCCAGCTATTCACTTCCTCAATTAATTTTTCACTTCCTCATCCCTTGCCTTCATTGGGGGCAATAGTGAAGGAAAAGCACTTTTGTGTTCCTCTGGGGACTAAAGACTCTAGTCTCTAGTTTCTTGCTCAAGATTCAATAATCATTGGCAAAATGTTTTGGGTTCCTCCTGAAGACAGGAGGACCTGAGTTCAAATCTAATCTCAGACACTTAACACTTCCTAGCTGTGTGACCCCGGGGCAAGTCACTTAACTCCGATTGTCTTAACAAAAAAAAAAATGTTTTGGATTCCTTCTAGAAGTGGGTAAATGTACCCGTGTGGATCTTCAGAAGTAGGTAGTTAACATCTGTTATGATACGATATGATATTATTATATTATATATAATATATAGTATATTATAATATATTATACATAATAATTATATATTATAATATAATCCATATTATATTATATAATAATTATATATCATATAATATGCATTATATTATATATATGATATTATGATATTATATCTCAGATACATGCCTTAACATAGCCTCTATTGTTATTAGTGGGTCAACACAGGGCTGCCTCAGTGTTCCTAAGCAGGAGCTCACCAGCTATCATCTCTTTTCTCTTTCTTTGTCTCTTACTGAATGAGCTCTCACTCAATAACTTCTGTGAATCAACTCCACTATTCCTAGGAGAAAAAACAACTTCTTCCTCCTCAGAGCCTTTGTCCATTGGTTCACATTTGACTTCCAGATCCATGCCCATATTATTGTTATTGTTCTTCTTATCACTATTACCAACATCACTATCAACTCCATTATCATCATCATCATCATTATTTTTATTTAAAAAAATGAAGGAATCTCAAGGCCAAGGTGAGAGCAGAAAGAGAGTTTATCCTGCAGTGGGTTGGACAATCTCAGGAGCTGGCTCCAACCAAACCTCACTGCAATATCTATGAATCTAGGGAACCAGTAGAAAAGTACCTGTGAAGAAATAACCCTTCTCTTACTACATATGGTATATGTGTTACTACAGGTCTTTTATGTAATCTAAAAAGGAATTTCCTGAATGGGGAAAGGCATCCTAAACCCAGATAGCTTCCCCATAACAGGATACTGTCTCTTGGGGGAAAAAAAAACAAATAAACAAACAAACAAAAAAACTTGCTTCTGAATAGTTGCTGAAAAGGTCCTAGGACAATCTCACTATGTATAAAAGACAAAATAATCACTATTTCTGAGCCAAGTTGTCCATTACTGAGCAAACCCTTCCTGAACTTTATGAATCACATGTCTTTTTTACCCCTTCTGTCACATATTCTAGGGTGACATCTAGGTGACATTTCTTAATCAGTTTGAAACTAGGGGCTCATGTACATCCTGGAGAAAGACAATCCCTTTGTGGGCATTACATGTAAATATATATGGCTATATTATGAGTTTGAAAAGATGTATATAGATGAGGTATATATGTATATGTATGATTTTTATAAATAGATGGATGTAAGATGTGTATATGGTTGTGTTTATTATAATGTATAATGCATTGTATGTGTTATATATTATTATAACTATATTATATAAATATAATATATTATTCTTAATTTATGCATTCTGAGAGGCAGGATGATATAGTGGAAAGAATATTAAATCCAAAGTCAGAGAATGTGACTTAAAATCCTGACTCTGCCATTTTCTGTGTCACCTTAGATGAGTCATTTCTCTGCACCTCAGTATCTCCTTATCTAAAATAAGAGGGGTGGACCAGATGGCTTCTGAGGTTCCTTCCAGTTCTACAGTCTATTCTCTGACTTTCTTACATGCATAATGTCCACCTGACTACTAAGTGAAATGGGGGAGGACACCCATAAAATTTGAACGCTGCTATGTGATTTCCATAAGACACTGGAATAAACCATTGAGGGGGGAGGGTGGCAATGGGCATTTGACTTTTCATCTGTCCTCAGTTTACTTCCCCTTCTCTCTTTGTGGCCTGTTGATCTTGCTTTGGTCTTTTAAGATCTTATCAAGATTTTAAAATTTAAATTTGACTTTGGTTCTTATGATTTGCTTTTAAAAGATTTTAATTTTATTTGAATCATTTCCTTTTCTAGGATAAAAAAGTACTATATGTGTAAGGCAACTCTTTGTTAACTTTATATATGTATTTTCATTTAATAATGTTTTTTCTAAGTACATGTCATTTACATGTAAAAATTACATTTTTCTAATTACATGTAAAAATGATACATCTTGTAAGATTTTGAGTTTCAATCTTTTCTCCCTCTCTCCCTTCCCTCCCTCCCCCCCAAGACAGCAAGCAATGCGATATATAGGTTATACGTATACAATCATTTATAATACCCATATATGTATGTTATTTTATTTTATTTATTTATTTTGCTTTGGCAATTGGGGTTAAGTGACTTGCCCAGGGTCACACAGCTAGGAAGTGTCTAAGACCAGATTTGAACTCAGGTCCTCCTAACTTCAGGGCTGGTGCTCTAACCACTGCCCCACCTAGCTACCCCACCATATATGTATTAAAGGTGGGAATGTGACTAAGAAGACAACTTGGCAGAGGAAAGACATGAAACCCTCACATGTAATAAGCAGCAGAGAGGGGATTCGAACTCAGGGCTTTTAATTTCTAATCCAGCTCTTTTGACTATACCTTTTCTCTTTCCACTGTATTGTATTATCTCATCTTTGGTGAGTTTGGGTGAAGTGGGAAGGGGGAAAATGATTTGTACATTTGGTTAAATTATTCTGATTTTTGAAATCATGAAAATCCTGTCTTATTTCCTTTGCCTCCTGGGGTTAGTGATTTCTGTTGCTTCTCATTTTCTGGCCTGAAAGACTTTTTTTAAGCTTGAGAAACTGAGGTACCCCAAAGCCAAAAAAAGTCACTTTTTGGAAGTCACTCTGAGCAGATGCTCACTAGGAGCAGCTGAATGTCCAGAAATTAAGCAAAGATTCTCTGCAGAGACTAGGGGAATTATGGGTAGGAAATATCACATACATCATCAGACTTTTTTTGAGTTGACTGATCATACTAGATTTCTTCCTCTTTCTTTCCTTTGTTCTTTGTTATGAAGGATGAATTTCTTGGTAGAGAAGGGATGCATTCAAAAATGAAGGTACTAGAAAAAAATAAAATATACGCTTTTAAGATGATTTAGCAAGGAGACACAATTAGACTGAGAACTCTAACAGTAAACTTGCCCTTGAGTACCAGGAAATAGATCTTGAAAAAAATGAGGTAAGTCTGAAGGCATTAGTTCGGTGAGACCCTTTGACTTGCTCTTCCAGCACCTTTTCCCTTGACCACACAGGCTTTTTTTCTTTCTTCTAAATGTACGTATTTATGGAAAAGCATGTCTAATGTTTACTTAGGGTAAGGGGAGAGGAAAGGATGAGAAATGTTTTATTATTACTTATCTTATGGTGCTATTCCATTAAATGAACTGACTTTGAATTAATCGTGGCTTCTGGTGGACCAGCAAAGTAAATACATTGGCGGGAGGTCATGAATCAGGCTTTTTAATGGAGGCAGATGAAAACCCCAGAGTCCTCAGAACCTGGGCTAACATTGGTTGGAGGCAATCCATATATAAGCTGGGAAGGAAGGATGCCCTTGGATTCTAACTGTTTAAGTACTTCAAAGATCGATGATTTCTTCAGGATGGATACTCCCTTTATAAAGCAGATCCCAACCTCTCCACCCTTAGAAGATGATCTTTGAAAGCTGCTGTGGCTGAAAAAAAATCATTTCCCCACAACCAACTGAGTGATGAGCTGCTTCATCCTTAGCTACCTCAGCTCTTAGACAACAGAGACACAATACATCAGGCTCATTTGGATAAAAGCTCAGGTGCTTACATATCTTTAAAGAACCAAGGACCAGCTACTTGCCACAAACAGGGCAACTGGAGAAGACTGTTGAGGAAGCACAGTGTTTGGCACATAGTAGTTTCTTAATATTCATTAGTTAACTGAGTAAAATATATAAATACAGAGTTTATTTTTATTATTATTTGTCTCAAAATTTGTTTTTAAACTGGAAAATGGGAATTAATTGGCTTCAAAATCTGGTAGGAAAATTTACCAGGGGACAAATTTATTCAGCCATGGAGTTCTCATTTTACAGATGAGGAAACTGAGGCAGACAGAGGTTAAATGACCGGCCCAGCATCACACAGCTAGTAAGTGTCTGAATAAAGAGTTAAGTTCAGGTCTTTCTGACTTCAGGACTAACCCTCTATCCACTATATTAGGGCTTCCTAAACTTTTTCCACTTAACCCCTTTTCTCCCCAGAAACTACACAACCTTAAATATATAGGCATATAAAATAGGTGTACAAATCAAACATTTACTAATAATAAATCATAAAGAAATTTATTATAAAACAATTCTTTGGTATATGTATAATTTTATCTTTTATTAAAGACAAAAAGCAAATTTGCATATGAATGAGATGGATGTGCTTATTTATTTTTTCCGCAAAGAACTAAATTTTGATTGGATATTTGATATTGTAGGATGTAGAGTATCTTCAATGTTTTTCAGAGATGATGGATATTTAGATATTCCATGATCCCTACATTCAGTTATGCAACCCCAACAATTTGGGAAGTTTTATACTATTCCACTGTAAGACCAAGACAAATTAAATGACTTGTTCAGGAGGTGGGATTCAAACTCAGTTCCTTGGACCCATTCCACTATGACATGATGCTTTATCTTTTGTGAGCTTTGGAAGTGATCTATATGTTTGGTCAATCGTTCTGATTTTTGAGGTCAGGAACTCTTTGGATTTCTTTGCTGTTTGCCTGGTTGGTGAAGTTTGGGGGGAGGTGGTGATGATCAGGCAGGAAATGAGTTGGACATAAATGATGGACAAATGAACTCAGTTCAGTACTCCTTGGTGAAACGCCAATCATGTTCAGGTGAGGCCATTTGTAGAGAAGCCAGAAAGCAAAATGGGAAACTGAGTCCTGCTCTAGGAGAGTCATGAGGTCTAAGCTAGGCCCCAAAAGACTCAAGTTAAAAATTAGATTTGAAAGGGGAGGCAGCTTCTATCCTGGAACTTATTTGGGTTTTTTTTTTTCATACACATTTCTAATTACCTTTCTCTGGTATAATATTCCTGGATTTGTATATTCTCTTCACACTTGTAAATAAATCCTAAAAAAAATAAACTCTTGTGATCTAGGGTGTGTAGTCACAGGCTTGAGAAAGGAAAGAGGGAAGTGGTTGCTAGAAGAAAAAGTGTCGTGACGATGGTAGCAGCTGGAGGAAAGGGAAATTAGGAATTGGGTTGCAGCAGAGGTCGTAAATCCAGGGAGCCAAGTAGGTTTGGGGCCATAAAGGTCAGGGCCCCATGTTTTGAGCTGGGTGCTGGAAATCAATTTGGAAAAGTTTGGAAATTTGAAAAGGAGGAATTCTAGGAGTCAAAGGTGAAAGATGCCCTGGGCTCTGAAACTCAGCAGTTCTGAGACTCTATAAGCGTGGTGTACTTTTGCTTCTTTCCATCATAAATACTAGTAATGCTTTCAAGGGGCGTTCCCCCTAATCTCTCCCTCTTGAAATAACCTTAGAGAAGAGAATGGGAACATCTTGGTCAATTTAGGCAAGTTATGGCACTATGGAAGGGACCATACATCCATTGCTAGAGGGAAGAAATTAGTGGGTTTCAACTCCAGCTCTACCATTTGTGATAGGAATGATCACATCTCCTCTGCAAGCCTCGGTATCCCCATTTTAAAATTAGGGAGTCCTAGATGATCACTCAAACTTACAAGATCTTATAATAATATAAGATAAGCATGGAAAAGTCCAAGTGAGACTGAAATTGGACCAGTTTCCTTTATGCCTTGGGTCCTTTTTCTTCTTGGAATCATTGTCTTTGATCAGCTCTAAAGGCTCCTGCAATAGGGAAAGCAACAGTCCAGTAAATCAGAGAATCAGGACTGAAATCTAACTAGATTCAGAAGCCGAGGTTCAGGAGAGTGGACTAGCCTCCCCAAGGTCACCCAATAAATGACACATCCAAGCTTCAATCCCGAGGGCTTTGATTCCAAAGCCAGTGGGCACCATATTGGATGTGAACCATTCTCTTCTTCCTCCTCTCCTCCAGGAAGCCATCCTCAACTGCTTCACTAAGCCCATCTTCTGCCTTCTGTAATTAACTCTGCCATCCATGTGGGCATGAATCTTGTCTCCCAACTAGACTGAAAACTCCTCGAGGCTAAGACCTATGGTTGATGCTGCTTCTCCACGCCTTGGGTGTCAATCACAGGACTGGTCACATGATGGATGTTATTAAAGTGATTTATTGATTAATTACAGAAGTGTGGCCCTCTTCACTAACTGACCAGGCCCCCCCTGTATCTCTTTGTACTTCCTTCCAGCCCCCCCCAATCTTTCCTGAAACCTCGGCTCCCACTCCCTCCAACCCTCCCCATGAATCATACTATTAATAACTTGTGATACCATTAGCTTTTGCTGTCACCAGAGCTGACAACCCAGAGGCCCGAGAGCTGTCTGCAAAGACACAATAAATGAGAACTCTTAATTAACACCTCCTTTTACTAAATAAATTAATTTTATGTGGCTGCAATGTCAGCTTCCTAACAGGAGAGTGAGTGAGGAGTTTCTGATGGCCTCCCCCTGAGATGCTCTGTGGGGGTAAGCACAGTTCCCCTTGGCCTTTTGGGGGTGCAGGGTAGGAAGGGGGCTGTTGGTGTAAGTCCCCAACATGTGTCCAAAGATAGAGTCCCAAGGGCAAGGGAAATGCCCGCTACCACAGGCTAGATGTTCCTATCTCATATAGGTCCTCTTGCTTCCTGGGAATGGCAGAGCTTTCCCCATCTCAGGGGGCTGTTGCTAGTGCCATTGAGAGGGAATGGGGGATTAGGAGGTTCTGCCAGGGCCTGGGGCAAGGAGGTGACAGAGAACCAACATCACAACAGGTTTTCATTAAATATTGAGCTCAGAGGTGGAGAGCACGGGACTGATGAGTTATAATTTGATTTCCAGACATCACACGGCTGTAGAATGAGCTCTAAGCAGAGTCACAGTCCTAGCCCTTATGCACAGCTAACTCCCTAAAGTCAGCTAGAGGATGAACCATTTTTCTCAGCACAGGCGGACCCCCGACCTCCGACCCATGCAGACACCCTAATCCCAGCTACAGATCACCCTAAGCTCTTCCAGCGGCTGACCCCCTAACCCTAGGCTCATGCTAGCTCCTCCAGCCTGGCAGACACCCTAGTCCCAGCCATATGCTGACATCCTGATCTCAGCTCCAGGTTCTATCTGTCGCCAGCTGAGGATTCGGGATGCTTTCCTAAAGCCAGCTGGTCTGAAGATCATGATGTCCTTGGGCTGGATCTCCTACAGCACCGCTCTAAAGGCATAGGATCTTAGACACTGAGCTGCAAAGAATGTCCGATGTCATCTAGTCCCATGCCTCCCATTTTACAGATGGGAAATCAGAGGCTCAGTAAGCTTCAAAGCTGGGACTTGAACCCATGGTCATTGGTTTCACAATTACTGCTTTTGGCTCTGTACCACATGTATTTCTTTGAGAACAATAAAACTCTGAAAACTGGAGGGTCCCCTTTGTCTAGGGGTGCTGTATAAGGATGGGGAGAAAACAGCCTCCCTCTCTGGCAGGAGACCCCTGTCTCCACTTCCGTAGTTGCAGGGACTGGATTAAGATTGAGAAATGGCCCCAGGATGAGCTGACCATCTCCCCCAGGAAGACCAGTGCTTGCTGGGCCTGGAAAACAAGGCAGAGACTTGAAGAGTCGGGAGGTAGGGAGGGGAAGGGCCAGGAGCAGCAGCAGACCCAGTGGGCCAACGTGGCAGGCTCAGGGGGACCTGTCAGGACTGTTGTGTCAATCATTCCACCTTGGTCACAAGCAGCATAGCAGATGGGAGAGAAGGGTCCAGATTAAGACCAAAGGGGAAATCCTGCCCCCAGGTTGGAACAAGATGGTAGCACTAAGGGAAGCTTCCCCCCAAGCCCTCACTGCCTTGCTCCTAAGCTATGGAGTCCCAGTCTTTTACTCTTGGATGATCTGACCCATTCTTTTTATTTAGGGCTGGAGGAAAGGGACAGAACTTGTGGCTTCATTGGCAAAGGGAGCTCCAGTAAAGATACTCCCTCCACCAAAGTAGAGCATCACCTACTATGTGACCAAAGTCTTAAAGGTTTGCCTGGGGGCACTGAAGAAGGGCAGCCAGGTGGTGCCACGGGGCACAGAGTGCCCTGTCTGGGATCAAGAAGACGTCTTCCTGAATTCAAATGCAACCTCACTTACTAGCTGTGTGACCCTGGTCAAGTCACTTCCACCTGTTTTCCTCAGTTTCTTCATCTGTAAAAATGAGCTGGAGAGGAAAATGGCAAACCATTCCAGCATCTTTGCCAAGAAAACCCCAAATGGGGTCATAAAGAGTCAAACATGGCTGGAATGACTCAATAACTTATACGGATGGCCCACTAAGGTATGGAGACTTCCAGGAGGTCATAGATTTGAAACCAGAAAGAACCTTAGATGTCATCTAGTGTGATCCCCACATTTTAGAAATGAGAAAATCAGGATCCAGAGGGATTGGAACTGAAGTGGGTCGTGAGTGCCTGGCAGTGCCAAGTTCTGAACCCGGCTCCCTTTGCCTCCAAATCCAGCAGCATTCTGGCCACTGCCTCCACACTATTGGGAGTTTTATCAGTGTACTCCTAATTAAATCAAGATCTTTGAAATAATGCATTGCTAGGGGGGAATTCAACTCAGCATAGCTTCATTAAGCACCTATTCTGTAGAAGGAAAGCCATCATTCTTTCCTCTCCTTGCTCTATTTCTGACTCTCTGGGTTTCATTTACTACCAAGCCTCATCTGCCTTCTAACCTAAAGGCTCCCTCCCTTTGTGGGTTCCCCTCCTCCCCATGGTGAGGTCCTCTCGGAGCCTCCATTTTGAGGAAGAAACCAGGACAATCATCCTTTTGCCTCTCACCAATTCTGAATCTTACTCTCCAGACTTTACCAGCATGTCCCCCCATTTCCCTCTCCCCACACCATAATTTTTGTTGTGAGTTTCAGTCATACTCCTTGATGACCCCATTTGCAATTTTCTTGGCAAAGATACTGGAATAGTTTGCCATTTCCTTCTTCATCCCACAATTTTTAGTTTCCTTTTTATGTGCCATCTTCTCCCATTAATGTAAGCTCCTTGAGGGCGGAGGCTGCCTGTATCCTATTTACATCTCCAGTGTCTGACACATACTAAGTACTTGGTAAATTCTCGTTGACTTGTCTTGTTGGTTATGCGCAAAGCACTTTGCTAGACCTTGGGCATTCAAAAACAAATGCAATGGATATTAGAGAGGTTCGGAAGGCCGAATCAATGAGAGTTGACAACTGATAGGTTATGGAAGTCAAGGTAAAGGAAGACTCCTGGTCTGCAAACTTAATTGATTATTGCGAGGATAAAAATGTCCCCAACACAAATATGGAAGTTAGAAGGAGGGACAGATTTAGAAAGCAATAGAATAAACTAATTGGGTTGTAGACATTGAGCTTGTGACATCTCCCAAGCACATTCAGGAAAAGTCCAGCAGCCAGTTGGATGAAGTAAACAGAGCTATTTTCAGCATGGTATAAGAGGAAAAAGAACTGTTATTGGAGCCCAAATCCCTGAGTTTGGAACTCAACTCTATCACTGCCTATCTGTGTGAGCAAAACAGTTCAGTCATTCTGGACCTGGCTTCCCTCAACCATAAAAAGAGGGGCACTTCTAGAATCTCTTCCAGCACTGTCTCTCTGAGCCACCAACCTGGAAGTGAATTTTGGAGTTTTTCAAATGCTTATTTTTCCATGTTAACTCTGGAAAAGTGGTTTTTATCCTCTCCAAGAAACTAAAGTACAGAAAACATTTAAAGATTGGGTTAAGGAACACACAGCATGTCAGTGGGAAGACAAAGATAAAACACCTGGAAGTAATTTCCTTGGATTTTCTGCAAGTTCCAGTTAAATCTCACTTTCTACAGGAAGTCTTTCCTAATCCCCTTTAATGTTAGTGCCTTTCCTTTGAGATTTCCTCCAGTTTTTCATGTATGTTTGTGTGTGTCTATGTACATATTTGTTTGCAAGTTGACTCCCCAATAGACTTTGAGCTCTTTGAGGACAAAGATTGGTTTTGCTTTTCTTTGTAAAAGATATTTAGAAAGGCTAAAGCTACCCACTATAACCCTGCACCATCATCCATTATCTTAACTTTTTCCTAGCACTGAACTTGGATGACTCTGGAGGAGAAGGTAAGGCTGATGGCTTTGCACTGCTATGCCTCCCTTGAGACCAATTTTCAGGCAAGTCAAGACAGCCCCTTGTGATGTCATTATTCCTCATCAAGAACGAAGGAGATCCAGCATCAACAATTCCCAGAATTTAGCACTGTACCTGGCATACAGTAGGTACTTAATGTTTGTTGACTGCCTGCTTTCTGTTATTCAAGGTTAATGTCAGAGAAAGGAAGAAGGGAGAGGGCAGCTCTCTTCCCATTTGGTGGTGCAAGAAACTGGAGGATGAGAGGCAGGCTAATTTATTCCCCACACAATAGAGCAAAATCTGTAGTTTCTCATTCCCAGTCCCACCACCATCCTCCCTCCCTGTAGGGAAAATGTAAGCACAAAGAGAAGGCATCTGGAACTTTTCTGTGTGACCTTTGGCAAATTCCTGCCCCTCTCTGAATTTCAGCTTTTTTTTCTGTAAAATGAAAGTTACTCTAAATGATCCCCAAAGGCCCCTTCCAGTTCTGAGAAATTATGATTCTGGGCATTGTGGGGAGTTTTTATTTCCTCTTGTCTTGTTTTTAAAGGCATTCTGTCACAAGAACATGTAGCAGCTAACAACAGGATTGGAACAACAGCATTGTTGAGCTTTCTTATTCTGTGCCCAGGGAGTGTGGAGGTGGCGATCAAAGTGGTGAAGCCATTCCCCACCAGCCCTCAGCCACAATGACACCCACCCAGATGCTCAGCATCCTTTGCAATAACTATTACCCATTCATTCATAGATTTATCTGACTCCCTTCTCTTTTAGAACACTACCATGACTCAAGCTCTGCTTCTTGCCTTTCTATGCACGTCAACTTTGTGAGTAATGCCCATAAGTCATAGAAATCATTGAAACAATCTGAGAATCACATGGAATCATAAAGTCTTAGAACTGGAAGAGACTTCAAAGATTTGAATGTGAGAGAGAGGGGAGGGGGAGAAAGAGGGGGGGGGAGAGGAGGAGGAGGGAGGAGGAAGAGGAGGAGGAGGAGGAGGAAGAGGAGGAGGAGAGAAAAGAGATAGGGAAGAAAGAACAAAGGCAGAGAAACAGGGAGGGACAGAGACAGGGAGGGACCGAGGGAGGGGGGGAGGGAGAGAAGGGAGACAGAGAGAGACAGAGAGAGGAGCAGAAGTCCCTTCCACTGTGTTCCTGACAGAGGAGACATTCAGCCCCGATTGAATATCCTATGTGAAATCGAGTTCACTCCTTAACAACAAGTAGTTCTAATTTTCTAATGCATTTTGAATCTTTTTTGTTTGTTGTTTGTGGTAGGTTTAAACTTCCTTGAGACTTCTATTCTTGTATTAATTTCCCATAGGTCTGTTTGGTTTTCCCTATGAGTAGGTGAGCTATCTGAAGGCAGACACCAAGAACTCCTTTTGACCATCTCAGTCCTACCAACCATCCAGCAAATCTGAGACCTCTCTTCTCTGATCCTTCAGAAAATGTAAAAGAAGGTAATTGAAGGACTGAGAGGGGAGACTCACCCATACCCAAAAAGTGACATCAGAAAAATTTCTCTTTGGTACCTCCTCCTTTCTTTTGAGACCCTTTCTGTGTGCTTTATGGCCAAAGCACTGAACTAGGGATAGAAGCAACAACAACAACAACAAAAAAAAAATACTCTCTGCCCTCACTGGGCTTATAGTCTTGGGAAGGGGGAACAAGAACAGAGATAAGTCAATACAGGGTCATTTGAGGAGGAGAAAGCTATAACAACTAGGGAAAGGAGAAAAGGCTTCCTGTAAGAGATGACATTTGAGTGAGCTTTGGTGGAAGCTAAAGATTCTAAGAAGGTAAATCAATAGGTATGCATCTAGGTTGAGGGCACAACCTAAGCAAAGAAACACAGGCAGGAAATGGAATGCTGGATTCTAGTAGGTCACTTTGGGTGAAACTTGAGTAAGTGAAAGGGAATAAAGAAAAATAAAACTGGAAAGGTCTCCAGATTAGGATGCAATTTAATGCCAGCCTAAGGAGGTTGTATTTTATCCCAGACACAATAGGGAGCCAGTGAAAGCTCTTAAGCAGAAAAGTAACTGTTAAAACTTGTGGTTTAGGGCGATTATTTTAACAGCTGGTGGAGAATAAATTGAAGAGAGGAGAGAGTGGGAACAGAAAATGGATTAACTAGCTTAAGAAAGAGAGGATGAGGGTGGATCAGTGGCCTTATGAGTAGAGAGAAGGGAATTTTGATCCAAAGAAACTGGCATTTTGGGTGATTCATGAGCAAAACATTCCATCTCTAGGCTCTGGGAATTTTCTCTGGCTGTCCCCCATGCCTGGAAAGCTTTCCTTTCTCTGCTCCCATTACTGACCCTGGCTTCCTTTGAATCCCAGTTAAAATCCCTGTCTTCTATGGGAAGCCTTTCTCAACATTTCTTAATCCCAGTACCTCTCCTTTGTGAATTATTCCCTATTTGTCTTGTATATAGCTTGTTTGTATGTTAGCCTGCATGTTGTCTCCCCCATTAGACTGCAAACTTCTTGAGAGCAACAACTGTCTTTTGCCTCTTTTTACATCCCCAGCCCTTACACGTTGCCTTCTGCAGAGTTATTGTTCGTCCTTCGTTTTCAAAGATGGTCAGTGAAATCACATAGTGATGTCTTGATTCACTCATGAATTGGATTTAGGTGAGGCAGAGTTTTAAGAAGTTATCAGCTTCACTCTCTCTTCCACCATCACTGAAGTCCAGTGGGAGAACAAAAGTCAAGGTGATTAGCAATAGCCCAGGATGCAGTGGATGACCTTGGTCTTCAATGTCTGACCAAGCAGTGCCTGTTTCAGGATCCTTTATGGCCCTCAGGTACTTAGTAGGTACTTAATAAATATTAATTGATTGGAAGCCCAGGATGTGGCATCTGAGAGCAAGCTTGTGGTAATCAGTATCAGCAGAAAAGCACTGGCCAGACCAGGCAGCCCCCACACGATAGAGTGCCTGAAGTGGACACTAAGAAGAGAAAAGTCAAAATTCATCTGGACTTGGATCATGGTATGGTCAGACTCCATTTAAGCACCAGATACATCATAAAGGGCTGTCCTAAGGCTGATGGGACCTTTATCTCTGATCTTTGTGAAATTCCACTGCCTCCCCGTTTCCCACTGGCTCAGACTATTTAGAGTTAGAAGAGATCTTGGAGAAAGATCACTGAATCCAACTCTTTCATTTTAAAGACTCATTTTCACTCACTCATTCACTCAACAAACATTGACTAAATGCCTGGAAGACAAGAAAAATAATCCCTGCCTCCAAAGAGCAGACATTCTACTAGAAAGAAGCAACACATAAGAGTGTCAAGCAAATGAAAAATAGATAAAATCATATAGCATTGGGGGAGGCAATCACCAGAGGGAGCAGACAAGGCTTCCCAAAAGAAATGATGCTTGAGCTGAGCTTTAAAGGAAGCCATATATTCTGTGAAATGGAGGTGAGGAGGGAGAGAATTCTAGAAACAGGAGGCTGATAAGGAGGCTGACATCTAGAGAAGGGGATTGAATTGTAGAATGAGCATCAGAGCTGGGATTTGAACTCAGCTCCTCTGGTTCCAAATCTTTGCTTTTCCCTGAGCCAGGGGAAGAGCAGAGAGAGTCTAGGGCTGAAAAGGAGCCATTAGGGAGGGGCCTAGAGATGAGGGAATAAAAGAATAATGTCTGAGATTTTCTTTAGTTCCTCTGCCCCCCTAGTTCAGCGAGCCTCTGAAAAGCCCACAGGAAGGGGAATGTGAAAAGAGGGTAATGTCCATCAATCAGGAAATGACTAAACAAGTTGTGCGACATCAATGTGATGGACTATTATGGGGGCTGTAAGAAATGATGAATATGATGAATACAGAGGAGCAGGGGAAGGCACATAAGATGATGCAACATGAAGTAAGCAGAGCCAGAAAAATAATATACACGATGACTACATGAGTGGAAATGGAAGGAACAAAGAGAGAAAGAGACAGAGAGATGCAGGCAGAGCATTTATTAAGCTTTTTATGCCAGGCATTGTGCTAAGTGGTAAGAATAAAAATATAGAAAATGTAGCTACATCCCCCCTACTTTCAGAGACATTACATTCTAAAAGGGGATCTGATAAGGGGTGGGGGAAATGGGACCCACACATAGACAAGGAAGCTGATGAGGAGATGGAGACATTCTGAGTGAACAGAACCTAGAATGGAAAGAACGGGGCTGGAGCCCCTTGAAAAATGGTGGTCAGAGATCTGGTCTCACAGCAGAAATTTCTTTGGGGTTGGGCAGTGGGTGACAAGAAGTGAAGAATTTCAGGCACAGTCTCCAGCTGGGAGTGAGAGATCAAAGCTGAATACTGTGCTGTGAAGGAATAAAGACCCAGAGAGGAGAAATGAGAAGGCATTTCCTCCCTTCCTTCTTGGCAGAGGTGGAGAACCATGGGTATGGAGCAGTACATATGTTTTCAGGCTTTTCCACTATGTTTATTTTGCTGAACTGATTTTTCCCTCTTTATTTTATCCCTCTCTGAGAGAGATACATTAGGAGATGTTGATGATACAAAAGGAAAAGATAGCAATAGAGATTGCTTTAAATAAAAGAAAGGAAAGAGAGCAGTGGTGGTTCATTTAAGGTCTCAGCTCAGCTGCTTTCCAAGGGCCAAGAAGGAGATGGCCATAAGGAATGGGGGGCGGGGAGTGTCTCCTGGATGGGAAGAGAGACTGCACTGCCCCTCCTGCTGAGCTGAGGGTGCCAAGACTAGGGATGGGCTGGAAGGCAAAGGATGGGCTGGTATTCTTAGCTCTGCCGTATCCCTTCTCCATCAGTCCATGCACCAGCTGTATCCAGGCCAGATTCTTTCACAGGCAGCCCTGCAGCTTTGGGCCGAGCGGGTAGGGAAAGGGGACTTGGCTGAGACAGCCAGCTCCTCCTCTGGTTTCTCCATGACCCTCACACCTCCCTTCTTCCTTCTCTCCACAAGCTGCAGATCCCTTTGGTGTGTGTCTTTCCCCTCTCCTGTCCCCAAAGACTCGTGTGTTTATGAGAGAGCTGGAAAGGAGATAGGGAGGAAGAAATCCAGCCACTGAGCTCAGGGTCCTGATCAGGGTGCAGGCAGATGTGTGCTCCTGCTACTGCTCCACGGCCATCACCATCTGCTTACCTGGGACTGTTGTGCTCCAGGAAGCAGCAGCTGCATGGGCAGGGCCACAAGAGAGCATCCCCCTCCTTCTCTGGCCTGTGTGAAGTGTGTCCAGAGAAGCATTCGTTCCTTGGGAGTCGGTTCCTTCCACTCTGCAATTCTAAGACCAGCCAGGATCATGGATTTAGGGCTGCAAGGAATCTCAGAGTTCATCTGTCCATTTTATAGGTGGGGAAACCAAGGCCAAGGGAGCGGAGTGGATCACCCAAAGTCACACAGATCGATTCCAAAGCAGTCCCTCTGATTTTAAATTCAGCTCTCTCCGCTGTATCACCCAAATCATGTTATAAAGGAATCAATCGGAGGATCTGGGATTAGTTAACTAGGAAAAAAAAAAGAAAATTTGCTGTTCAGTCACTTTTCAGTTATGTCCAGGATTCTGAGGGCAAAGATTCAAGAGTGGTTTGCCATTCCATTCTCCAGCTCACTTTACAGATGAGGAAACTGAGCCAAACAGATAAAGTGACTTGCCCAGAGTCAAATAACTAGTACATTTGAGGCTCGATTGAACTCAGGTCTTCTTGACTCCCAGTCCAGCACTGTATCCACTGCACCACCTAGTTGTCCCTAAGAGAAAACTTAGGATGACATTATAACTGCCTTCAGGTACTTAAAAGCTGTCCTGCAGAATTGACAGGTAAGGGTGTGTTGGGAAAATTGCCAGGAAATGGATTTTACTGGAGTTTAAGTAAGAACTTCCAAAGGAAGAACAGTAGAATGAGCTACTTAAAGAGGCAATGGCTCCCAGCTTGGAGATAAGATCAATTAATCATCCAATAAATATTTATTAAGCATCTGCTATGTGCCAGGCACTGTGCTAAGACCTGGGGATACAAAGAGAGGAAAAAGACAGCCCCTGCCCTCAGAATTTACAATCAAATTGCAAGGGTTAATCACTTTTGGTCAGGGATGTTACCCAAAGAGCCCCTGCATGCGAGGGAGAAATTGGATGAGAAGACCTCTGAATTAATACTAAGGTGGGAAAGATAGCATGGCATAGTACACAAGGTGCTGGTCTCAGGAAGGCAAATGACTTGAGAACTATCCATCCATCAACAATGGCACACTGAACATACACTCCTTGAGGGCAGGAACTAATTTTTGCTTTTCTTTGTATTCCCAGGCACGTGACCAGATAATTTTGATTTCCTTGGGGTATAGAGGACTTCCATATTAGACCAGGCATATAGTACCTGGCATATAGTAATTGATTTTAAAATACTTATTAGACTGATTGACAGTTTTTTTGGAAACTATATATAGTTTCCTATGAGTTACAACATGGCTCCAGGGTATAATTGTGAGATCACAATCAAGTCACTGGACTTCTAGGCACTTCAGTCTCCTCATCTATAAAATGAGATGTTGGGATTCAACATCCCTTCCAGCTTTACACCTGACAAAATCATCATGTAGAATACATGATGTGCTCCTATATTTCTGGAAATTAGATCAGCCCATTCTCCAAGCCTTTCTTTATTAAGTATATGCCAATAGGAATGATGTCACCTCCCATCAAAAAACAGGGGGTAGGGGAGCAGAGAGCAAGAGTTAGGAAGATCTGAGTTAAAGTTTTAGCCACTCAATGAATGACACTGAGCAAGTCACTTCATTTCTATTTGCCTCAGTTTCTTCATCTGTAAAATTAGAATAATTATAGCATTTATATCCCAGAGTTATTTTAAGAATCAAATTAAAATAATATTTGCAAAGCATCTTGCACAATTCCTGGCACATATAAATATTTATTATTATAATATTATTATATTGTTGTATATTATATTATGTATCATATATCATTACATGTTATATATAATATCATTATATATTATGGAACAAGTACCTCTTCACCCTTTGCTCTGCTTCTGCTTCATTTTGTTGTGGCAGTTCAGTGTGATGATTGCTTCAACAGGAAGATCAGGATTCAAGTCTTAACTCTGATTCACTAGACTATTTTAGGAAAGTCATTTAACCTCTCAAAGTCCCAGGAAAATCTCTAAAAGTATAGATTAAAGAACAGGTAACAATCTCCTTTGGCAGCTTCCCATTAGGAGGAGATCTCTACCCCAGTAAAATTACAAATCTGATTTTTTTTAAAAGCTCTTTTTTATCCTGGGAATTTACAACTTAACATTAACATAATTTGCTTTTGACCACAAAAACATCCCTTTAGAAAGTTCTAAAACTCCTTCTTCCTTTTCCTAACTGCATTTGTCCCTTCTCTCCTTCATTTTTATCCTGGTCATCCATTATCTGATCATAACCATTTTCCCTTGCTGTGACCAGCTCTTGTGGAAAAGTGAAGTTGTCAACAAATCAAGGAACCCAGCTTCTCGACTGGATATCTTGCCTTAAATTTCAACTTCTCTGCAAACATTCATTCTTATCCAGTAAATGTAGGCTTCTTGTCCATAGCTTTGCTTGATAGGCTTCCCATTGAACCCTTCTATGTACCTATCCCAACCCAAGATCCTAATCCTCTCCTACTGTCATTAATTAGTTACATGAAAACATGATATAAGGCAAAATATAATTGCAAGGGGCACTTAGTTCCACTGAAATAATATACTAATTATGGAGGTGCTTTCTTGAGCATTTGAAATTCAGATGATAAAAGTTTAAATTGAGGCTTTCAGAAAACTGGAGATGTGTAATCTTTATCATAATAACACAGACAATCTCTTTTGTTACCCCATAGACTTAGGGGTCTTTCACCAGGACGACAGAGAGAGAATAAAGGGGAATCACCCCATGTATGCCCTGTCTGTGGTGACCACAGGGACCTGGCAGAAGGGAGGGAGAATTTGGAATCAGTCCTCCAGTGAATTGATTCTTATAGTTCCCATGATGGCTCCAGAAATCTGGTAGAGCCTGGTTACTTCCATTCAATTTATTTCATATTCTTTGAGCTCCAGCTATAATGCAAGGGCACCATGCTAAGGGCTGAGGATACAGAGACAAATAGGACTCACACCCTGATTTCAAAGGAGCCAACTTATGAAAATTACTCGGACTTGGGAAGGCCCACTTTGTAAATGGCTGGTGCTTCTCTAGGCCTGGCTACTGACCATTTTCTGGTTGGCTCAAGTCTTAAAGGTACCCAGCTAAAGTTATGTCTGGGCAAACCCAAACCCATTGAGAATATGGCTACATCTGGTATGGGATAGTAGGCTAAGAATCTATAGTTGGATCATTAAAACTGATCAAGTATCATCACAAGGTTATTTCCTAAAGATAGTTCCAAAGGTTCTGGGATGCTAACATTACATCATCACTGATTCAAAGCTGCCTGAGTGAATAAAAATAGCATGCATGCCTCAAGTGTTATCCCCAGAAGATAAGGTGATCAGCAGAACACAGACACAGATACCAATGGAGGGTACATGTTAGTTATAGCTGAGAAGGAAGGAAGGAAGGAAGGAAGGAAGGAAGGAAGGAAGGAAGGAAGGGAAGGAAACAAGCATTTAAGTGCTTTACAGTATGTCAGGCACCATACTAAGCGCTAGGGATACAAATACAAGCAAAAAAGAAAGACAATTCCCACCCTCAAGCAGCTTACATTCTAATGGGGAAAGACAACATTCAAAAGGAAGCTGAAAAGTTGGAGGTGAGAGTGGAATTAAAGTACCCAGTGAGGGGACATGCTTTTGAAGGCTGGAATCCAGGAACATGTCAGGAGGGAATGAAGATCAGGTTGAACCTCTCCACAAAATGAAGACCCCAAGAAGAACTCCCCAATGGGAGAAGGAAAAGGATTTTCAGAGGATATTCTGGACTGAAAAGGCCATAGGTGTAGTAGGATGTCCAGGTCAAAGAGGCCCCTAATGGTGATAGAAGTCCTAGAATGAGACACTAACATCATTTTGAAGTTTGGAGGCCAGGAACAGGACTGGGAGGGCAACTAAGGCCAGTCTGAACCTCTCTACAAAATGGAGGCTCCTCTTCTATTTCACTCCTTCTATACAATCCCTTTGATTTAGTAACACAAAATTGTGTTTATCAGATATAGGGAGTATAATGAATAGAACGCTGAAAATGAAGTAAAAAAGACCTGAGTTCAAATTCAGTCTCAGATACTTACTGTGTAACCTGGGCAAGAGACTATCAACAACCCCCCTTTCTCCTGCAGAATCAATTACCATTTGTAAAATTTTGAGTTCCAAATTTTTCTCATTCCCTCCCCTTTATTCAAGACAGCAAGTAATCTGATATATGTTAAACATGTTCAATCATATTAAGCATATTTCCATATTAATCATGTTGGGAAAGAAGAATCAGAACAAAAAGGGAAAACCTTGAGAAAAGGGGGGAAAATGGTAAAAATAGTATGCTTTGATATGCATTCAGACTCCATAGTTCTTTCCCTAGATGTGGTCGTTTTTCAGCATGAGTTCCTTGGAATCCTCTTAGATCATTACATTGCTCAGAAAAGCTAAGTCTATTATAGCTGACCATCTCATAACACTGCTGCTACTGTGTACAATGTTCTCCTGGTTCTTCTCATTTCACTTAGCATCAGTTCATGTAAGTCTTTCCAGGTTTTTCTGATACTCACCTGCTTATCATTTCTTGTAGAACAATAGTATTTCATTACATTCATATATCACAACTTGTTCAGATATTCCCTAATTGATCGGCATCCCTTCAATTCCCAATTCTTTGCTACCGCAAAAAGAACTGCTATACATAATTTTCTAGATATGAGTCCTTTTCTCTTTTTATGACCTCTTTGGGATATAAACCTAGTAGCAATATTGCTGATCAAAGGATGTGTGCCATTTTATAGCTCTCTGGGCATAGTTCCAAATAGTTCTCCAGAATGGCTAGATGAGTCCACAACTCTTCCAATAATGCATTAGCATTTTCCTTTTCTGTCATATTAGCCAATCTGATATGTGTGAGGTGATACCTCAGAGTTGTTTTAATTTGCATTTTTCTAATCAATAGAGATTTGGAGCATTTTTCATATGATTATAGATAGCTTTAATTTCTTCAACTGAAAACTATTTGTCTGTGTCCTTTGACCATTTATCAGTTGGGGAATGACTTGTATTCTTATCAATTTGATTCGGTTTTTGATATATTTTAGAAATGAGGCATTTATCAGAAACAGTGTAAAAAATGTTTCCCAGCTTTCTGCTTTCCTTCTAATCTTGATTGCATTGGTTTTATTTGTGCAAAAACTTTTAATTTAATGTAAGCACAATTGTTCACTTTGCATTTCATAATGTTCTGTATGTCTTGTTTGATTTTATATTCTTCCCTTCTCTAAAGACCTGACAGGTAAACTATTCTTTGTTCTCCCAATTTGCTTATGGCATCACCCTTTATGTCAAAATCATATACCCATGTTGATCTTATCTTGGTATAGAGTATGAGACATTATTTTCCAGTTTTCCCAGCAATTTTTATCCCAAAAGTTGGAGTCTTTGGGTTTATCAAATAGTAGATTACTATAGTAATTTACTATTGTGTCTTGTGTACCTAATCTATTCCACTGATCTATCATTCTGTTTCTTAGCCAGTACCAAATAGTTTTGATAACTGCCACTTTAAAATACAGAATTGATCTTCAGAGGGAGGAAACTGAGGCTCACAAATAGAAAGGAACTAATCTAAAATTATGTAGTTAACTAGTGACCAAGATAGGACTAAAATCCTGCCCCTCCCTACTCCGAGTCTGATGCTTACTGCACCAAAATGTGAAAGTACAGGAGTTATGGGATCAGATTCAGAAGGGATCTCAGGGGCATATAGTTCAATTTTCTAATTCTACAGATGAGGAAACTGAGGCTTAGAAAGAAGTGGTTTGCCCTGAGTCACATGAGTAGTAAATAACAAAGCTGTTTTGAATCGAGGTCCTCAAACTACAAATAGAGTCCTTCCACCATGCTATTCTCCCTCAAGGAAGAGAGGCTGAGATGAATTTGGCTCTGGTCAAGCTGATACAGAGGATTTAAACAGGTACAATGGACAGATCCCTGGACCTGAAGTCAGGAATCTCTGAATTCATATGCAACTTTGTGACTCTGAGTAAGTTATTTAACAGCTTATCTACCTCAATTTCCTCCAGTGTAAAATGGGGATAATAAGAGCGCCTACCTCATTCAGATGGGGAAGACAGCATGCAAAAATTGTATATATAAGATGTGTGTGTATGTGTGTGCATTGTGCATGTGTGCATGTGAGGACTATAAGTCAAAGATAATCTCAGAGGGATAAAATTAACAGGGAGAAGGATTTCTGTTCAATATTACAAAGAACTTTGCCATTGAGGGCTATTCTCCAACAGAATGTGCTGTTCTTTGAAATAGTAAGCTTCCTGTTATGGATGTTGTGAGAATCAAATGAGATAATATTTGTAAAGTGCTTAGCACACTACCTGAAACATAGTAGGTCCTTAACAAATATTTGTCTTTTCTTCTCTTAACCACCTCCACATGATAGATTTGGGATCCAAAAATATCTTGATAGGCTAGTATTGGGCTAAATCTAACCAAGTGAATTTCCATAGGCTTGAACCTATGTTTTTGTGAGCTGGGAAGATAGAAAGATCATTTGCTTGACTGAGGGAAGAGGATAGAGAGACCCCTCACAGTCATTTCCAAAAATCACTGTCACAGATTCAGGAAAGTAAATTATTTTTCTAATTCTTTCCATCCTCCAAGATGCCAGGGGTCGGTCAAGACCTGCTGATCTGTTTCTGTCCCTTGTTTTCCATACATGCCATTTCTCCATCCTGTGGTAGTCGATAGCTACTTTTGCAGCCTTCATTACATCCTAATTGCCCAAATTTCTTTCCTTCATTTTTCTTGCTAAAAGACAGATTTTAAAAATGAGTTCCTGATCCCAGCTATTTTCAAGTCTTCATTAATTTCATGCCCCATCTCATTTGTTAGGGGCTCTGCTCTCCCTCTTGTCTCTTTTTCCCCAGATACATTAGGAAAACCATTCCTCTCCTCTGTAACCTTGTTTGCCAGCACTAATTCCTGCCTTTCTCCCCACATCCTTTCTCTCCCCCCACCATTTGCAGAACCACAGGATGTTAGAACCTTAGATGTCCTCTCAGTATGGCTCTTTTATTGGACAGACAAAGGAGTCTTAGAAAAGGAAGTGACTTGTTCATCATCACCAACCAGACCATGGTGAAACTCAGGGTAGATCCAAGCCTCCATTCTCCAGACCTAGGCCACCCTTTTCAACATTTTTCATCTTACTGAGAAAACTGTGAAGTGGCAGAGGGAAGGGCTGCTTTGATGATCCAGCAGCCCTTTTTGCCTAGGGGGATCTAAAAGGTCTCCTCTTTATTTTCCATTTCTCCTAGAAAGGTTAACATATAGGAGAAAACCCATCTTAGTCCCAAATCAAGGGGGGGGTAAAAATAAGCAGTTTGTTGTCCAGAATGCTTAGAATATTGAGGGAACCATAAGGATTATAGATGGAAATCACAAAGTAGCTTGTGTAGTAAGAGGCTAAGAGGAATGGGGCTTGTTTCCTGGGTCAACCCCAAAATGACATCTGGGCAAACCTGGGACGGTAGAGAATCAGAAGCACCATTTACCCAAACCTCCTCTCCTCCCCATCCCCAGCACACTCAGGACAGCCACAGATGCAGTGGACATCAGCTCAGCAGGGGACTGGCTTGGTTATCAGTTGAATGGTCTCTTTTCTCTCTTCCCCTCTCCCACTCAAGACTACCTAGTCCAACCCCCATATTTTACACATGAGGAAACTGAGACTTTGAGAGGAAGGTTTACTTGTTCACATTAACTAAGTAATAACAAAACTGGGACTGGAATTCTGGTCTATTTATCCCCCCAGTAAGTTAGTGGGTTTGAATAGCTGGGGGTTTTTTAGCTTGGGGAAGAGAAGACTCAGGGGGACATAGGAACTGTTTTCAAACATTTGGAAGACTGTCATGGGGAAGAGGGATTATTCTTGCTGGTAAAGGTTCCAGACAACAGAACCTAGAGTGACTTGGGGAGGGAAGAGGAGAGGGAGTTCCAAAGATTAGCTGTTAGGAACAGCTTCCCAGAATGACCTGGGTGGACTCCAGGTCAACGAGTGCCCTCTCATTGATCGCCTTTGAGCCCTGATCTTGCCACTGTCCCCAGACTGGCTTCACAGTTCTGGGACAGGGCTACCAAAGTTTCTAGAAGGACTGGAAGTGGCTTGGATGACCACTAATCGTGTATTTTGTAGTGGAGATTTTTTGGAAGTGTATAAAAGTTGGACTAAGTGGCTTTCTAGCCCCAAAGTGCTATGATTCCATCTTTGAAGGGCTGTCTGTAGGGAAAAGGATTCTGTAGAATGCCAGAGGGCAGAACTCAGATCAGTGCCAAGAAGTTGCAGTCAGTCAACAATTATTTGTTAAAGTGTTTATTGCATGGCAAGCATGGGGGCCTAAAGAAAAGCAAAAGAATTGTCCCTGAATTCAAGGAGTCCTCATTCAGATAAGGAAGATAAGACTGCCAAAATTGTGTGTGTGTGTGTGTGTGTGTGTGTGTGTGTGTGTGTGTGTGTGTGGTATAAATCAAAGGTAATCTCAGAGGGATAGAATTAACAAGAAGGATTTCTGTTCAATATTATAAAGAACTTGTTGTCACTTAGGGCTATCCACCAGCAGAATGTGCTGTTCTTTGAAGTAATGAGCTCCCAGTTAGAGATGTTGTTCTAAAATTCTGTGATTCTCCTTGAAGTGAGGAAAGGAATTCAGAAAGAGAAGCTAGATTACACAACATACACAATAAATCAAAGGTGAGGGCGAAGAAAGGGTATAATCCATGTGGGCTGCTACCACAAGTCAGGGAAGTCTTCCTGGAGGTGGTGCCTGAAGGGAAATGATGGATGTGGCTAAGCAGGGAGGAGGAGGTGGGAGGGCCTAGAATGTTGCATTTCTAGGCTATTTTGTTGGCTTCCAGCTCACTGCCTCCCCCCAATACAACTCTGCCCATTTCTCTCTCCCTTGGAAAACCAACACTATCCTCCTTCTCCTTTTGAACTCCCCCAGCTTCCCCATTGTGCCCCCCTCTCCAGCTCAGAGCACAGTGCCCCCAGCATCTCCATAATCACACAGCAGCAACTCCCATTAGCCCTTGGCCTTTGGTTTTCTCTCCTTAGAAGCCTCTCAACCAATCATTCAGCTGCCTCCAGCCTCAATCAGGACCAAGTGCTTAATGCCATCCCTTCCCAAAGGTTAGCTAATTCTACCAGACACAGATAGAGGCTGAAGAAATCCCACCTCCCAACAATCTCTCCAGCTGCTTGCCTTTGGTTATGAGGGCCTCTGCTGCAGCACCGTGCTGAAGGGGGGCTGGTTTGCTCAATTGTTCAATGTCTCTCCTGTCTTGCTCTTTCGGCCCTGTCACCTTGGCCATGGGTTCGAGCCCTGATCTTGCTACTGTCCCCAGACTGGCTTCACAGTTCTGGGACAGGGATCTGAGAACAGATGACCCTCCTGAGAACAGAGCCAGCTTGGAGGACACCTTCTCCCTGGTTACTCACCCCTGGAAGATGGTGAGCCAGTGGCTCCCCAGAGTGTCGTAACTCTAATGCAGCCAGCTTCTGTCGAGAACAGAGACACTGAGGCCAAATGGATTAAACTCCTGTGGGATTCCCCAGTACCCCTCAGACAGCAGTCTTTGAAGGGCTTTGGGGGAGGGGAGGGCTTTTGCCCTTCATTTTCCCAGTCCTCACTTGGGAAGGTGAGGAGAGAGAGCAGACCAAAGCCAGCTACACACCCTCCCATCCCCACCACACGCAGCTCACCTGGCAGGTGTGGGCCAGCTATCTGGGTACCAAAGCCTGGGCGGGACTGTAAGCATCCTAGCAAGGCAAAAGATGAAGGGAAAGCAAATCAGCAGTCGAGGGAGACCACAAGTCTCGAAGGATGAAACCGTCAGAGGTCACAGAAGCCCAGGATACCGAATCCAGAGGACCAGATGTTTTCATGGTTTCATGAAGTTGGGAGGGACCTCAGAGGGACCCCGTCTACTGATGAGAAACCTGAGGCCAGAGAAATTCAGTGACAGAGCCATGGCTTGACCCCACCTGATGTCCTCTGACTCCATTGTGCCAAGCTGCCAAAATAGGGCTGCTATTAATAATAGCATATGTGTGTTGCCCCTATCTTTTTATTCCTTTTCACAGATCTCTCTGTGAAGGAAGTCTAGAGTACCAGGTCTACTAAATACACTGTTAATATAAACTTGTTTTATTTTGGTTTTAAGAGAAATTATGCTGTATGTTAGTTACCTGGAGGCACCTGGAAAATCACCCTTGTTGATTTTAAATTGCTAGTGTTTGTGTTTACACTGTATAGTCATAGGTTTCAAACTCAACCTCATTTTTTCAAGGGATTTTGAAAATTTTCAACATAAGGGTGGGAGCGGGGAGCAAAATGTTACCTGGGTTTCAGCCTGGATAAAGCTAATTGGTGGAGGAAATAATGATTTGACACTGAATGCTTATGTGAGTTGGCTCAAGGGTTTTGAAGAGGAAATTCTTCATTTATACTTCTAGAAAAGCAATCTGCAGTTCTCTACTCTTTCAGACAGACTCAAAAAAAGAGAAGGGGGAAAAGACTTTGGAAGAAAGCCATGTAGGGGAGGACCAAATCCTGAATTTCTTAATTTGCAATTTATCTCCCCGGAGACTTTTGAAGAATTTCCCCTTGGGTGAGACTAGAGACTCTCTTTTGGTTGAGCTGAGATATCTTACTCTCCGTGGGAGAGCTCATTCAGTCTGTATTTCCTAACATATTCTAATCTGTATAACTTCTCCAATTTCTCTTTGCTCTCTGCTTGGATAAAGGAATATATTTGTTATTCACTATTTGTGATGGTCTTCTGTGTAACTAGAATTTGAAGGGAATGACTCAAATCTCTGAGTATAAGTTTGGAATTATTCCCTTTCCCTTTAAAAATAGTAACCAGTAATATTTAGGCAGGCAAAAATGTAACTATATTATAGTACCCTTTATTTTTTTTATTAAAGCTTTTTATTTGCAATACATATGCATGGGTAATTTTTCAACATTGGCCCTTGCAAAACTTTCTATTCTAAATTTTGCCTCCTTTCCCCCACCCCTTCCCCTACTCTCCTAGAGTAGTCCAATATATGTTAAATATATTACAATATAGGCTAAATCCAATATATGTATACATAGTTATACAATTATCTTGCTGCACAAGGAAAATTGGGTCAAAAGAGAAAAAACTGAGAAAGAAAACAAAATACAAGCAAACAACAGAAAGAGTGAAAATGCTATGTTGTGATCCATACTCAGTTCCCTGGGTGTATATGGCTTTCTTCATCACTGAACAATTGGAACTGATTGGAATCATCTCATTGTTGAAGAGAGCCATGTCCATCAGAATTGATCATCCTATAGTCTTGTTGTTGCCGTGTATAATGATCTCCTGGTTCTGCTCACTTCACTCAGCATCAGTTCATGCAAGTCTCTCCAGTCCTCTCTGAAATCATCCTGCTGGTCATTTCTTATAGAACAATAATATTCCATAACATTCATATGCCATAATTTATTCAGCCATTCTCCAATTGATGGGCATCCACTCAGTTTCCAGTTTCTTGCCACTACAAAAAGGGCTGCCACAAACATTTTTGCACACATGTCCCTTTCCCTCCTTTAAGATCTCTTTGGAATAGAGGCCCAGTAGAAACACTGCTGGGTCAAAGGGATAGTACCCTGTATCTTAGAGAAGGACAAAGAAGGTAATCTTGTGGCCCTTTCTCCTTCACCCTTGCAGAAGGAGATCCAAATCTCCCTTGAAGAGGGGTGGGCAAGATTAATAACAATGCCTTCCCATGGACTACCCTTTAACAAGTCATGGACAGCACACACACACACACACACACACACACACACACACACACAAAAATATATAGAATGTAAACAATAATGGTCTTAGCTTATATACTTGTTTTGGAGAGGAAATTAAATACATTGAGTAGTTTGGAAAACTTAAAATAATATATAAAGGACAGCCTAAATTACTATCAGGACCTCTTAAATAGATCATAACAAGGCTGTCAAATAGAGTTCTAGAATGCTCTTCACATACCCCATTGCACAGCTTTGCTTAGGCCTAACCTTAAGCAAGCATTATCAAAAACACTGTGAATACAACAAAACGTTGTTTTGTTTTCATGAATCAGCTCTACAAAATCATCTCTCTTTTGCCATGGTCACTAAGGAAAGCTTCCTTGTTTTCCAAAGGTGACCTCTCCAGTATCTCTACCCCCTGCTAGAAAGAGCTAGGAGAGGAGAGGGATTGTGAAGAATAAAAGAATGCATTACCCAGGCTGTCAGATGTTCAAGGAGTTGATCAAGATCTGCTTATTGATACACCAGTTATTGGTACCCTGCTTTATGTCTCTACTATTTTTAGAATCTCTATTGAGTGTCGAAGTCCAGTGGTAATTCTCCATACTCCACTGGGGAAGATTTCATCCTCCTGAAACCCCATCTAAAATATTCTAAATCTTTAGGGAAATGGAAGTAAAACCTCTAACTAAAACTAAAAAAAAGTACAGAACTGTTGTCATATAACACTATGAGTCTGTTTTATGATATCTCCTGAAGAGAAAGAAGGAAAACACATAGTCTGATCACGGTTGACATAAATAGAGGGATAGAGCAGAAGTGAAGAGAAAGGTAGGGAGGAGGGAGACTTTGGAGTTTGGAAATTAGGCAGAAAGCAGATGCAGATACAATGGCTCCCTGAAAGCAAGATGCCCTGTTAGGGAAGTCCTTTTCCTAAAAAGGGAGCAGGCATAGGCCCACGTGGTAAGTTCATTTTTCTAACCAATTGTGTGCAGAGGGAGAAAACATAAATAATGTCTCTAGCTCTGGACTCTTGTTTTTTTTTAATAATGGGTTAGCACTCAGTAATTTTGTGTACCATTTTATGTATGTTGGTAGGCTGGTGCCTTTCCACTTGTCAATAATAACAAATCATTGTTCATTTGGGGTTGACAAAAGAGATGGAGGCAAACGTCCCTAAAAGATGAGGGGCATCTATGGAGCACAGGAAAAGAGAGGGCCCTTCACTGCCAGGGTTGATCGGGTTGGCACGGTATGATAAGGACCTGGGATAAGAGCTGAATCCCTTCTCCTCCGTTGCCATAGTGCATCCTGGAGCATCTTAGAGAAGGCTGGCAGCTGGTCCTGAATGGCACCTCCCCCAATCCCAATCCCTCTGGAACTGGCCCTAGGGGTGGAGCCCCCCTCAGAACCTTTAATTGCACCCTTGTAGAAAACCAAAGGAACAGAGAGTGGCACAGCCCCTGTGTCATGGCCCACTGCTGTGTTCTCCAGCCACCTAATCAAAGCTGAGAAAAAAGGAAGCAGTAAACACCCTTAGCCGCCTCCAAACTCAAGGCAAAAATAGAGCAATCAGATAGATTCCTTTAACCAATAAATACTTCCCACCCCTTTTTCTCCCCTGGTGTCAGCACCAGCTGAGGCCTGAGTCTCCTGTCCCTGCCCCAGCCCTTCAGGGAAAAATTAAAGCAGCAATAGCAACTTACATTTGTGGGATAGTTTTTAGGATGCTCCTCATCCAGTTCTTACTCCCAACAACCAGAAGAGGTAGGTGGAATCAGTCATTTCATTTGTCTTCCTTTCTACAGTTGGAAACTCAATACCTACAACCTGAATGCATGCAATAAGCACTTAATAAGCATGTGTTGTCTTGAAATCAATGAAAAAGAACACTAGACTTGAAGTTAAAGACCTGAGTCTTTCACATATTAATTCATATACTAATGCTGTTTCTTACTCAGTGGGATTTTGGATAAGTCACTTTTCCTGAAGGGGATTGGATTTCCTTATGTGTTATTCTTAGATAGATAGATGGATGGATGGATGGATGGATGGATAGATGGATGGATGGATGGAT
>JAJPUD010000739.1:375077-388063 GCA_023553655.1 Myrmecobius fasciatus | reverse complement strand
AGAGAGAGAGGGAGAGAGAAAGGGAGGGAGGGAGGGAGGGAGGGAGGAAGGGAGAAAGGAGGACAGAGCAACAGCTTGCCTGGCCAGATATGGAAATTTGCCTTCCCATATGTGTGTAAGTATGTGTTCTTAGGGCCATTTGAGAATGTGCGTTTCTTTGAAGGAGGTGTGAGCATGGGTGTGGACATGAGGGGGCATTTGATGGAAGGGTATGGGATCCAAGAGACAAACTCTGAGTATATATGGGGGGAGTTTGTTTTCTTATTTGGGTGTATACAAGTGGGTGTTCTTATGAACATATATAAGCTATATTCCTATGGAGGGGTACGTGCATGTTCCTGTAGGCACCTCTGGGTGCATGTATATGAGTGTGGGCTCCCTTGGAGAGAGATGTTACTAATAGATCCCATGAGTATTTCCTTTTATCAACAGCGTAGCTTCTCACACTCATGTAAGTGAACATGCTTAAATGGATGGGTCAGTATGTGAATTGTGCCATTGTGCAAAGGAGTGGAGAGACAAGTTCAGGCAATAAGTAGGAGGCAGAAAGATGACCTTCAAACCAAGAAAACCTCAATTCAAGTCCCCCTGGGTGATCCTGGGAAAGTCACTTAATGTGTCTGAGATCTGGGCAATTCTCTGAAGAGGAGGTGAGCTACCTACCCTGGTAGAGGAAATTCTAAATAATGAAATCAGAGGTGCAGTCCCATGTCTACCTATGAAGAAAAGGGATGTCACCTTGTCTCTGGAATCCTGGAGGATTTGGTTGGAGCATGGGAATGAAATCCTATCGATGTTGCTGCTTCTACCCACTCCAACTCAGCTCGAATGCTGAGCTAAGATGAATGATCGACTCTAGGCTAGGGGAGGGAGGATGAGGGGTGAAAGAGGGAAGAAGACCTAGACTTTCCCAGTTAATTGATTTAGCTAATTACCTTGAGTGGTTAAATGGGAGCCTGGGGAATGAGTGAAAGACAGTTGGACATCTTGTCTGGATTGGAATGGTTTGTGCTTAATGGGGTCTGCGGGAGGGTGGCAGGGATGGAGGAAGAAGAGAGGAGAAGGGAGGGGAAGGGAGGAGAGGAGAGAAGAGGGCAGAGGGAAGGGGAGGGGAAGAGAAGGGAGGGAAGGAGAGAGGAGAGGGGAGGGAAGAGTGTCACAGAGTCCTGAGGTCACCTGCTCAGCTCTAGCTATTAATGGATCCCCATTACCCTCCAAGAAGTCAACAAATTCAATTCCAATCTTCCCAGTAGGTGTGTGTCGTCTGTGTCTGTGTATAATCCTTACAACAACTCTGTGAAGAAGGGGCTATTATTATCCCCAATTTACAAATGAAGAAAGAGAGACACAGAAAAGTTAAATGGCTTGTTCATCAATATTGTAAGATGATCAGCTGTGAATGACTTCGCTATCCTCAGCAATACAATGATCCAAGAAATTCCAAGGGACTCATGATGAAAAATGCTATCCACCTCCAGAGAAAGAGCTGATGGAGGCTGAGTGCAGATGGAAGCAGACATTTTTACTTTCTTTTTCTTGCTTTTTTTGTTCTGTGTTCTTTTTTGCAATATGGCTAATATGAAAATATGTTTCACATGACTGCATATGTGTAATCGATATCAAATTGCTTGCCTTCTCAAGGAGGGGGGAGTGGAGAGAGGGCATTTGGAACTCAAAAATTATAAAATTGTTTTTACAGGTAATTGAGAAAAATAAAATAAGAAAAATAGGAAATAAAAAGGATTTGCTTAGCATACCAGTTGGTGAGTATCTTAGGTCTTTCTGATTCCATATCTGACACTCTAACCATTGGGCAAACTAGCAGAACTGTGACAGAGCAGGTAATGTCCTTAAAGGGCACTGGAGAGTTGAAGGAACTGAGCTGAGAATGTATGCCAAGGGAAGGATTCTGCCTGATCCTTATCCCCACCTTCTGCGCACAGGAGAATTGTGCCCTAAAAGTTGTGACCTTTGCTTCCCCTGATATAGAGAGCACCAGGGACCTGTCAATGGAAGGCAGAAGTTCCTGATGGCCCTCAGTGTCACAGCTTCTTTATAGGTCCTTTCCTCCAGTCCCACTCACCTCTTGGGACTTGTCCAAAGAGAAAATGGATCTCACCTCAACCTTGGAGTTTCTCAGACGCCAAACCCATTACAAAGTAGAGTTCTCAGTTTTTTTGGTGTTAGGCAGGGTGATCTAATGCCTGGTAGTCAAACTGATAGTGTCAGAGACAAAAGAATGATTGTGCAGAAGAGGAAACTGAGGTCATACGGTAAGTCTTTGTCAGGATCAGGACTAAAGTTCAGGTCCCTTGATGTCCAGATCAGAGCACTATCCACTGTCCCACACTGCCTCTCCTCAAACTGACAAGAGTTTCTTCTGGCTTCTTGCTTCCTCTCTTCACTACATGGAACTCACTTTCTTATTCTTTTGAAGGGATTTTAAATCATGGCTGAATTTTCAAATATCTGGAGGGAAATATGTGTGTCTCCCTGAGCTGGGGCCAGAGTGAAACATGGGCATCAGTCAGTCACTCTGGGAGGGAAAGGAGATAAGGAGAAGAGAGGCTCACAGATGAGCAGAGTTACCCAGGGACCCCTCTGGGGCTCCACCAAGCTTTATTTGGTCTATAGCCCCAGCCCTTACAAACTTTAGGAACACAACTCATTCATAAAGTAGGGAACACAGACACTGTTCAAATACACATTATCCTTTTCTCTTATTGTACCATGCAACTCAGTAAGTTTCTTGTGGACAGGGACTCCTTTGGATTTTATTTGTCTTTTTAATCCTCAGCATCTGGTACAATGCCAGGGATGCAGTAGGTGTTTAATAAATGCTTGTTATTGTTTCTTCTCTCTGCGATGTTCAGTCCTTTTCAGTCATGTCCAACTCATTTGGGGTTTTCTTGGCAAAGATACTGGCCATTTCCTTCTCCAGCTCATTTTATAGATGAAGAAACCGAGGCAAACAGAATGATGTGACTTGTCCAGAATCACACAGCTAGTAAGTGTCTGAGTAGCCTGCATTAGGGGTTTCTTGCTTATCTCTTCAGTGGTACATGTGCATTGTGTGTGTATGTGCACATATAAGTGCTGATGCTTCAACTAGCAGCTAAGTTCCTTAGAATCACATGTCAGAGCTAGAGGAGATGGAGATCACCTAGCCCAACTCCCTCATTTACTAGTGAGGAAAATGAGGCTCAGGACAGGGGAGCCATTTGCCCAAATCACAGAGCTAGAACTCAGGTCTCCTGCCTTACTTACTGCTCCATGTCCTTCCCTCTACAATCTCAGAGGGTAAATGCAAGACCAACCATCAAATGGATGCGTAGCAAAGGCTACATAGTGGAGTAGCAGGTGATACTTTGATGGGCTCTGTAATCTCATCAAACCTTCAGGACCCCAGCCTGTTTTCATGTTTCAGGACTCTTGTCCCATAGGAGAAGAGGAAAGACATTGGAAATGGCTGAGGGCCTTCTCCTGGTCTCCTGAGACCTTACAGGTGCCCCTGGATCACATGGGCTGTTGTTAATCCTCTTGACACATATCCAGCACTTCCTCTTTTTCCATCATCCATGATCCCACCGTAGTACCATAGCATCAAATCTGGTGCTTGAAACAACCTTAGAAGATAGTGAGTCCTACCTCTTCATTTTTACAGATGGGGAAACTGAGGCACAGACATAGATGGTAAATAATCCTAATGATCTTAGAGTAAGATTTGAACTAGGTCTTCCAGACTTTGTTCACTAGGTTATGATTCTCACCCTCTCTATCCTTGCTTCTACACAGTAATTGGTAACATGTTATAGCATACATCTATCCATCATACTGTATGTGACTTCCAACTCTAACTCTTTGGACTTGGCAGAGATTTAGAGCTAGTCTAGCCCCCTCATTTTTACAGAGAGGGAAGCTGAGGCCCAGAGACAGCAGGCTTATTCAGGGATCAACAACAGCAACATTAATTATAATAATTCACTTTCTCTACATAACCCTAGGAGGATAGTAGGTAGCGAGAGCATTATTGTGTTCCCTTTTCAAGTGGGAAGTTGAGACTGTCATATAGCAGCAGCAGAGGCAGTACTTGAGCCCTTAGAGTTCTTTTTGACCAGGTCCAAGGCCCTTTCCCCTGTGCTCCCATCACCTCCGACAGAAAGATTTTGCCAATCCTCTTAATTTCTGTGCTTTTCATCTGTCATTTCCCATTTTGCTTGTATCTAGCTTTCTTTGTATATATTTATTTTCATGTTGTCTCTTCCATTAGACTGGAGGCTCCCTGAGGGCAAGAATTGCCTTTTGCCTCTTTTTGTATCCCTGGTACTTAGCACAATGCCTGGCATATTATAGGTGCCTAATAAATGTTTATTGAATTGAATTATTTCCAAAAATGGAACCTGCATTTGAAAGTTCTTTCTTTACTTGAATAAAATCCTTAGCTGTCCAATAGGTCATCCATATGTGATTATTAACTCAACATTAAATGAAATATATTTTTAAAAGCATACATCTGACAGATTCCCAAGGTACAGAGTGACTTTGGCCCTCATTTTAGCTTTGGGGAGCCAGAAAATTAAGGGGTGAAAAGTAAAAGAAATTCTCTTGGCTTCAAGACTGCAAGTCACAGAGCCCCCAGACACACTAACAACTGGAGGTGAAGCCTCCACAGAGATGTGCCCTCCTTCAGTGCCCATTCCAGGTGTCTGTCTCTGCTTGTCAGGGAGAGGGAGCTGGGGTCAACAGCAATCTGTGGTGAGGAAAAGAGCCCGGAAGGGAGTGACAGGAATATATGTTACTGAGACAAGCTGGGGCACAGGTAAGGGCCCTGCCAGCCAGGCTGAGGGAAGCAATGAGAGACAGATGGAACAAAAAACATGTGAAGAAATCAGTTTAAAGGGCAAAGGGGTTGCATATGCTTTGAGCCAGAGCTGTAGATGGGGGGCATGGGGAGGCAGGGAGAAGAGGAGCTGACCTAGGTAGTGTTTGGCATACAATGAATACTCAGTAACTGCTCGATGGTGCTCAGTGTGGCTGGTACATTGGACAGCGCTCTAGATGTGAACTCAAAGGATCCTAACTCTGCCCCCCATTTTACCCGTGTGACTTCAGCCAAGTCATTTACCTTCTCAATGATCTAGGCTAGTGATAACAATCACAATGAAAACCAAGGGTACTAAACCAAAACTAAAGATCCCTGCAGGTCCCTGTTGACCTAAAAAAACACATATTAACATGATCTATGTTCTCTGGTATTTTTTATTTTATTAAATATTTATTTTTATTTTATTTTATTAAATTAAAAATTATTTATTAAATTTATTTTATTTATTAATATAAATTTATTTTTATTTTATTTTATTTTATTAAAATGACTACATTTTCATCAGGTTTGGGCTGCTCTTAGGAGTATAATGGGTACATTAGGCCAGTGTTTAATACCTGTCTTGTGTATCACTCTCCAAAATGACAAGTTACAGAAAGCTCTGCACTGATGTGTTTCCTCACCCAGGCAATCCCTGGACTAATGAAATCTCAGGTCCACTCCCTTTCCTTTTAATTGGGAAGTGATGAGCTCCAGTGAAAGGATCTCCTGTATTCTGGACAGCCCAAGTTCACTTCCCAAGCTGGGTGGCCTTATCTCTATGATTCTCATCTTCCTCATCTCCATGTTAGGGCTATTTATGTGCACACTACTTAACTTTACACAGTCAGAATATCTGTTTCCAAGGAAACGCACATGCATGCACACAAATCCATATGGACACGGGCACACACACATAGGCACGCGTCCTGCATGCAAAATGAAAACATTGAGTCCCTTTCCCACATGACATGCAACATGACAGTAAGGGAAACTCTTTACAAACCACAAAGCACTAGGGAAAAATAGGAACTTGAGCCAGAGACAGGTGAGGTGACTTGCCCAGGATCACACAGCTAGTTCTTTCTGACTCCCCATCTTCTGCTAAATCCCCCAAGCCATGTATTGGGTGACCTCTAAGGCCTTTTCCAACTCTGAAAGCTGAGATTCTATGATACATGATTAGCTAATATAGTTGGGAAGTGCCACCTGAGTCATAGCCCAAAGCTTCTTGCTATCTTCTCTTTTGCATTGTCAGTGCTAGAAATAAAGCTATTTTTCCTACCTGACCTGGTAGGAGAGGGATAGAGACAGGAAAGCAGAAGCTACGTGAGCATGAGGCCCTCTAGCTTTGAACCTTGTCCCCAAGATTCACCCCAGCAGACGGTGCTGCTGCCTTCCTTCTTTCCTCCCTTTTCCTCTCCTCTCCAGGGACTAACTGGCTTCTCATATCTACCATAAATTTCCCTGAGTGAACCAGGGCAGAGCAAACAAAGGAATGTAACACACCTGTGTACCCATGATGGGTAACACACAGTCATGCATGCTTACAGATACATGGGCACACATGTGCCTTACCTCCCAGCTAAGTCCCTTCCCCACACAGTATGCTATGGCAAATGTACACAAAAGTGTATTTAATAAATCTTATTTAATTAATAACAACCATCCTACACACTGCCACCAAATTAATCTTCTTAATCCACAGAGAATACCACTCTACTCAATAAATGCCTCAATGGCTTCTCTTTATCCATAAAATCAAGTCTGAATGCTTCAGCCGGGGAATTCAATACCCTTTCCAGTCTGACCACAACTTTCCTTCTCAACCTTGCCTCCCCAAATTGAGGCTCAAATTCAGAAGTGTCAGATATATGATCCATTTGAATCTGGCACCACTGCCCAGACAAATCTCGGCCACTCACTGTCTCCCAAACACACTTTGTATTTTCCCACCTCCTTTCCTTTGCTCATGCTATTTTCTCAGGGGGAAAAGTATTCCTTTCATCCACCTTCTTCTCATTCTCCAATGTTAATGGCCTCTATTCTTTTTTGCTTGTTGTTTGTTTTTTAAGTAATAGCTTTTTGTTATCAAAATATATGCAAAGATAGTTTTCCATATTCAGTCTTGCAAAACTTTGTGTCCCAAATTTTTCTCCCTCCCTTCCCTCCATCTCCTACCTTAGCCAGTAAGCAATTCAATATAAGTCAAACATGTGCAATTATTCTTCTATACATATTTCCATATTTATCATGCTGCACAAGAAAAATCATATCAAAAAGGAAAAAAATGAGAAAAACAAAAAGCAAGAAAACAACAAAAAAGTGAACATACTATATTGTGACCCACATTCAATCCCCATAGTCCTCTCTTTGGCTCTCTCCATCACAAGTCTATTGGAAGTGGCCTGAATCACCTCATTGTTGAAAAGAGCCACAACCATCAGAATTGATCATTGTAAAATCTTGTTGTTGCTTATGTACAGTGTTCTCTTAGTTCCATTCACTTCACTTCACATCAGTTCATGTAAGTCTCTCTAGTCTTTTCAAAATCATCCTGCTGATCATTTCTTATAGAACAATAATCTTCCATAACATTCATATACCATAACTTATGCAACCATTCCCCAACTGACGGATATCCACTGTTTCCAGTTCCTTACCATTATAAAAAAGTGCTGCTACAAACATTTTTGTACATGTGAGTCCTTTTCCTTTTTTATAATCTCTTTGGGATATAGACCTAGTAGAGACACTGCTAGATCAAAGGGATGGACTGTTTGATAGTCCTTTGGACATAATTCCAAATTGCTCTCCAGAATGGTTGGATCTGTTTACAACTCCACCAACAATGTATCAGTGTCCCAATTTTCCCCCATTCCCTCCAACATTTATCATTTTCTTTTCCTGTCATTTTAGCCAATCTGAGAAGTATGTAGTGGTACCTCAGAGCTGTCTGAATTTGCATTTCTCTGATCAATAGTGATTTAGAGCATATTTTCATATGAATAGAAATGGTTTTAGTTTCTTCATCTGAAAATTGTCTGTTCATATTCTTTGATGTTCTACATTCTTCATGAAGCTTTTCCCCAGTTCACAGGTATTGCTCCCTGCTTCTGTGCCTTTAGGCAAGGAAGAATGCCACAATGGAGGCTTCTTGCCCATACCTTGCTCATTCCCTCCCCCCAACTTTTGTCCTTTCTATCAAGTTATCTCAGGTATATTATATAACTCTTCCTGAGAAGGCTTACTTGAGATCACCAGGGATGTCATTCATTCATTCAACAAACACTTATTAAACACCTACTATGTTTTCTTGGGGCAAAACATTCCTATGTCTTTGACAAGAAAACTCCATGGATAAAATTCATGAAGTCAGGTAGAGGCAGACCTGAAAATGACTGAATAGTACAGTTCTCTATCCTTAGAATGGTAGGTGCAGGTAATATATTTTTTAAATTATATTAATTCAAAAGCTTATATTCTAGGAAGTTGGGTATAAAATTACGAGGCAATATTGCATTAGAAAAGAGTGCAGGTTTTAAGACTCAGGCACCAAGGATGATGGTTTTCCCTAGAAATCTAGAACATTTTTCCCTCCAAATCACTGACTCTTAAAATCCCTTTGTTGTCATACTGTCATTCCAATCATGTCCGACTCTTTGTGACCTCACTCGAGATTTTTTGGCAAATTTTCCAGCTTATTTTACAGATGAGGAAACTGAGAGAAACAATTAAATGATCTGCCAGGGTCACAAAGCTAGCAAGAGTCTGAGGCTAGATTTAAGCCCAGGAAGATGAGTCTTCTAACTCCAGTCCAGCACATTATACCCTGCACCACCTATATTTCTAACAATATTGTTGTGTTGGTGGTATTGGTGGTGTTAGTGGTGGTGGCAGTAGTGTTCAGTCATATCCATTCTTCATGACTCCACTTAGAGTTTTCTTGGCAAAGATAGTAGAGTGGCTTGCCATTTCCTTCTCCAGTTCATTCTACAGATGAAGGAAATGAGGCAAACTGAGTTAAGTGACTTGCCCAGGGTCACACAGCTAGGAAATGTCTAAGGCCAGATTTTAACACAGGAAGAGGACTCTTATTTCTCTTGGTCTAGCACTCTCTCCACTATACCACCTAGATGCCCCTCATAATCCTTGGTTTCCTTTAAGTCTCAGCTCAAGCACCATTTCCTTTGGGAGACCTTTTCAGTTTCAAGTATCTTTCCCTCTAACATTACCTTTCATTTACTCTTTAATTATATGTACCAATGTACCAATTTATGTATATGGTGCCTCCACCATTAAAATGTAAGCCCCTTGAGGGTAAGAATTGTTTTCAATTTTTCTTTATATTCCTAGTGTTTAAAACACGGTCTGGCATAATAATTACTTATTCATTGATTTATAGATTAATCAGAGAGGAGGAAACAGATGTCCCAAAACATATATTACTATATTTGTGATCCTCATGTTTATGGGAAAGGAGATTGTTACTCCTTGATATACTCTGGGAATCTCCCACTCCTTTGAGTCATTACTGGCACCCAGATCACTTCATGTCTGGCAGTCCCCTCAGTAAAACCCATGAGCTTCTCATATAAGTACTCAGGCTCCCAAGGCTCAAAACACAGAAGTATTATTTACAAAGTAATAGATTCAGAAGTAATAGATTCCTAGAGTCAAGCAACAAAACTCTCAGCTTTCCCTGTATCTCCACGTCAAGCTTAGGAACCTGTTTGGTCTTTGATGACTTCTAGTACTGCCCTGAGCAGCACTCCAAGAAAAAGAAGAAAGCCATAATTTTTTTTCTTTTATACTGGAGCATCTTTCTAGGGTCTCTGCTCTGACCTCTTATAGCTCAGCTTCCTTTCTGACTTCCACAAGTTTGCCATTCCCTGACAGATGGTGCTCATCACCTTCCCTAAAGGACCAGTCCTCATTTTGTGGGGGTAGGTACAGAACTTCTGTTTGTGATGAATGTGTTCATAGTTCAAAATATGCCTCTCCACCAAACCATTTCCTTTTGTTGTTCGCTCGCATCCCAGCATCTCCTATCTTCTCACAACAAGGGCAGTCAAGAGGCTATTGGAATATTCCCTTCCTTCACCACTCAAATGAATCTGTTTTCAGCTCCATGCTAGACCAAGATGAATCAGTCTCATTTGCTACCTCTCTCTGTAAAGTGTTAAGCTTTCAAAGGTCTCCCATTGCATCCAGGGCTTAAGTTGTCTTGATCCATAATCTGGCTATAAGACCCAGATGGCTCTGGAGGGGAAAATGAGGCAGATGACCTTGCACAACCCTCCCTCACTTAAATCCAACTCACTTGCATGTCACAGTATCACTTCCCTGATATCATTCATAGTCCTCTTCAAGAACAAAGAATAAATAATAACAACAAGCATTAAAGGTCAGTTTTATGCTCTTCTCACTTGAATTTTCATTCCCATCTTCCTCTGGGGCAACTGGACCAAGTGATTCAAATTACTTTAAGACTGTTTAGGGGAAGATATTGGAAAAAGAGAGCAATCAACCGTTCTCTATGTAGACATCTGATCTACTCTAAGGAAGTTTCTTTCCTATCACCCAGAAAGAAAAATAATTCAACCCAACACCCAATTCATCCCAAAAGGCCTTAATTCTTATTTTTAAAAGTGCTTCTAGTCTTGTTGGTGATATCTGCATTCACCTAGAAACATTCTTTGGCTCTCCAGGAAATGTATCCCCAGGATCATTTCTGGATAGGGGGTGGGGCTAATAGAAGCCACAAATGACTCCATATATGACAGCTGGTTGAGGAAGAGAATGAAAAAAAGGGATGAAGGGAGTGATTGGAAGGAAGGCTATGCAGAAAGAGTAGAAAGAGTTCAAGATCTGGAATCTGATTGGCTAAACTTTGAATCTGGACTCTGATATTAACTAGCTGGGTAATCCTCACTAAGCATCAATATCTTCATCTGTAAAATGGGGACATGACTGCCCTCACAAGGCTGCTATGAAGAAACAGCTCAGTGAACCTAAAAGAGGCCAATCCAAGTTCACTGTTAGTATTATGAGTCTTTGATACAAACTTTAGGTAATGACCCTCAGAGGTTCCCCAGAATTTAGGGTGGGTCTCTCTGGAGTGCCATGACTTGGGGAGGAAGAAGCCTTACCCATCCCAGGATGCCTGGGGCTACCATCAGTATCTTGGACCAATGCCAGCTCTCTGCCACAGCCTTACCCATGGACTGCAGCAGACCCCAATTTTTCATTTTTCTCCATGTTGTAAACCTGTCTTGTAAAAGCCAAATTAAAGATCTGGACATCTGCCACAAAAGCCTGCATGAGCCCCTCATTTCAGAGTTATGTGACTCAAGAAAATCAAAGAGGAGTGGGAGGGGCAGGAAGAGAGAAAAGGAGGAGAAGGAAGAGAAAGCAAGAGGAGGAAAAGGAAAAAGAGAAAGAGAAGAAGGAGGAGGAAGAGGAGAGAAGAGAAGACAAAAGGAGGAAGAAAAAGAGGATGGGAAGATAGGAGAAACAAAGAGACAGAGAGAGAGAGAAAAATAGATAAAGACATAGAAACAGAAAGAGAGAGGGAGAAAGGGGAAGACAGAGAGAAAGACAGAGAGTAAGAAAGAGAGAGAGATCAGCATTCAACTGCTTTGTAAATCTATTGATGATATTTTATCACTTCCTGACATTCCTCTATAAAAACTACTCAGCTAGGTTTACAAATTATAAAATTAGTTTTATGTCCAGGACCTAGCTAATGGCCCAGCTAAATCTCAAAAGAAAAGAGGGTTATGATGGAAAGTGACATCTTATTTGTAAGACAACCTATTTAGGACAGGGGACAAATAGTTCATTGTCCAATGCCCACCATCCACATATCCCCTGCCTCCCTCCAATTACCAGGTTTCAAATTCATACTTTGTCCAGCCAGGTCTAACCTGAAGGCCCCAGAATGGCCAGTTTGTTTCTCAAGAGAAAGTAGAAAAGAGAACTTCTGGCAGGAGCTACATTTTCCCTCAGAATCCAGGGTTCATAATCTGCTAGTTACTAGCCCTTTTCCTTTCCATTCCTTTGGGTCTCTTAACTTACTACCCTTCCAATCTTCAGATAATCCACTTTGCTTTATCCCTCAGAGTCTCTTTTCTGCTGGCCCTTGTCTGTCTACCTGGATCTTAACCTCAGCTACCAAAGACTTCCCTGGATCCTGCCTTCTTCCATGCTTATCCATATGAACCAGGAAATTGTCTAAGTCACAAACAGTACCTTAGAGCATCTTTGGAAAGATTTTTCATACCTCATGTTCCTTACACAAGAAAATCACAGATCAAGAAAAAATTCAAAGCAGAGTATCTTACATCACAGATACTTAATACAATTTTCAAAATTGAATTGAATCTATGGGCACCTGAGTCCCTACTCCTCTGAGAGCCATCACAGACTGTCTCCTATCCTGACCAGGTCTGTGGTGCTTTCTTGGGCCATGATACCTATAAATAGGAAAAAAGCAAACAAAAGCCTTGGAACTTTAGAAAGAGCAACAGGGAAAGGGAGGGTGGTAACAGCAAGAGGCAGATTTAATGCCTCAACAGGAGGTAGAAGGCAGGCAGGAATTTAATAGGGAGGAATGAATAATTTGAGGCCAGAAGTGTTTTTCAGTATTTCCTTTCTTCTTTTTTTATCACTTGTAGAGTTAGTATATTAGGGAATCAGTTGAGGATGGGGAGGAAAGAGAATAATCATCTCAAATTATTATTTTTGCTTGTAATCATAATAATCCTTCATAGTTGAATAATGTTCTTAACTTCACCAATGCTCTTTTGTAGCTATTATCTCATTTTATTCCTCCCCCCCCTTCCCCTGAAAATGGGCTAATAGAGTGTGGTTATCCCCATTTTCCAGATGAGGAGACTGAGAGCCAGCCATATTAAACAGAGACATAATGTGAGGTGGAAGAATAATAAAGAATAGTGGGCAGAGCCCCAAATTGGCAGTCAGAAGACTCAAGTCTGGACCTAAATCATCCATTGACTAGATCAGCAATCCTAGACAGGTCATTACTCTAATTCATTCCTGTCTCTCTAAAAAGGGGTCCCTGTTTTGTCTACTTCCAGGGGTGGTTGTGAGGGAAAGG
>JAJPUD010000739.1:356850-374977 GCA_023553655.1 Myrmecobius fasciatus | reverse complement strand
GGAAGGAAGGAAGGAAGGAAGGAAGGAAGGAAGGAAAGAAAGAAAGAAAGAACGAACGAAAGAAAGAAAGAAAGGAAGGAAGGAAGGAAGGAAGGAAGGAAGGAAGGAAGGAAGGAAGGAAGAAAAGAAGAAGAAGAAGAAGAAAGAAGAGGTGTAGGAGGAGGAAAAGGAGAGAGAGAAAAAGGAGAAGGAGAAGGAGGAGGAGGAGGAGAAAAAAGAGGAGGAGAAGGAAAAAGAGAAAGAGAAGGAGAAAAAGGAGGAGGAGGAGGAGAAAAAGGAAGAGGAGGAGGAGGAAAAGAATTGTGATAACTGTCCTTCCTATAGTGTTTAAAGATTCACAAATGCATGGTTTTATTTAAGCCTCACAAAATCCTGGGGTACCAAGGGCTACCATTTTATGGTATGATTGCCACTTTAAAAATAAGGAAACCAAGGCTATAATGCCCTCTCCATGGTTCCACAGATACAGTAGGGTATAAAAGAAAAAATGCTGGACAGAGGATAAGAAGCTCTGGGTGTCGGTTCAGGCTTTGCTATTAATTTTCTTTTTATGTTAAAGAAATCATGTCCCTTCTCTCCTCCTCAGTTTCTGCCTCTGGACAAAATGAAAAAGACAAATCTGATGGTTTATCAGGTCCTTTCCATGTCTAAAACTTCATGATTCTATGCAAACATGTTTCTTTCCCCAACCAATATGTACTTCTCTATTTACCCACTCCTTACCTCTCAACCTCATTGCCCTGACTTCACTCTTCCAGGACTCAGAGGAAGGAAGAACACATATGTCTACTACATGCCAGGTGGTATTTGCAATATTTTGCCAATGTTACTTCATATTATCCTCACAACTACTCTGGGAGGTATGTGCTATATCTTTATCCTTATTTTAGAGATGAGAGAAATGAGGTAGAGAGACATTAAATGACTTACATAGAGTCACACACACACACACACACACACACACACACACACACACACCTAGCAAGCATCTGGGGCTGGATTTGAATTCAGGTCTTCTTGATTTCAGATCGAGCACTCTATCCACTGTGTCACCTATGTGAAAGAGGAATCCTTTTGGCAAAAGATATAGTTTACTTTCCAATTACAAACCCAAGAGCAGAGCAATCCACCTTTACCCACTTCCTAACAGTCCTAGAAAATCGGTCACCTCTACTCCTGTGCTTGGGGCGCCTTAGGAAATAAAGGGAACTTTCTTTCATCCAAAATCATATTTATATGAAACCAAGGGAACCTACAAGTGTAATTCTAGCCCCTAACTATGACTGTAGAAGTTGTCATTTTCCCCAGTAGAGAAGCTGAGAAACAGCAGTGTGGGGTGGATAGGGCACTAGCTTGTAGCAGAAAGATCTGTGTTCGAATATTGTCTCAGATACTTACCAGTTATGTAAGCATAGGCAAGTTACAACTCTTTGTTCCTCACTTTTCCCTTCTGTAAAATGAGGGTGTTGGATTTGATTGTCCTAAATCTATGATTTCCTCAGGGAAAGAAAAAGACCTCTACAGGGCAGAATAGACCCCTGGGAAGAGAAAGGCCAGGTAGGATCCCATGGCCTAAATTCCTACAAGGAAACTTGACACGGGAAGGATGGGAAGCTGTCGAGAATGAAATTCTGAAGACACAAATAGAAACAATTCTGGTGAAAAAGAAAAGGAAGGAACTGTCTAAAGAGAGCGATGAGATGACATGGGGAATTCATCAGCCAGTTTGGATTTAAAGAAGACGTGTGCAGGAGATAGCAGGAGGGCTGGGAACAGGTTCAATACAGAAGCATGGCGCAGTCTTGTAAGGACAGTGTTGGGGGCACTCATGCTCAGCACAATCTGAGGCTGGCAATAAATGTTCGAGTCAACAACGAGGAGATTGTTTAACTTTGTTGGAGGCAAGCAACAGATCAGAGAATGGATAAGCCTGCTGCTAAGGTGGATCAGGTGATGATAATACACAATGAAGAGAAGGCATAACTCCTGGAAAAGAAACCTTTTATATTGCTTCTGTTTGAGAATCATTTTTGGATTGGGAGGGATAAAACACAAAATCGTTAGAGAGAAATTGTCAGGAAAAAATAAGAAGGTATCTAGCTGCCCTCAATGAAATCAGATCAGCAGACCCTGAAGAATCACCTCTCGTGGGCAACAAAAAAAACCCACTATATACCACCCCTTATGCCAGGAGACTGAAATAACCTTCAGGTGTGATAAACAAACAATGACAGTGGTCTTTGAAAATGTCTGTCAGTCAATCAACAAACATCTATTAAACCCTTACTTAAAATCAGTGTATAAGTGCTAGAAATATAAATAAAGGCAAAAAAATACTAGCTGCCTTTCAAAAGTCTTACAGTCAAATGAAAGGGAACAATAATGGGACTGGGTGCCATGGTGCATCCATGATACATATGGTGTAAATGGTTGGCAATCCCAGAAGTGAGATACTAGCAATAAAGGGACCAGGAAATTCCTACTACAGGATGGAGGTTTGGAGCTGAGTTCTGAAGGAAGGCAGGGAAGCCCAGGAGGTAGAAATGAGGAGGAAGACCATTCCAGGCATAGGGGAGAGCCAAGGAAAAGGCAGAATTGGGAGCTGATGTGGGCTCTTCAAGGACCAGCAAGAAAGCTGGTGACATTGGATAGTAGAGTAGGTAGAGAGGACTAAAGTGTGGGAGAAGACCAGAAAGGTAGGAAGAGACTCAAGAAGGTGGTGCAAGATTGAAAAAAGGTAAAGGAACCAATCTTCAAAAAGGAAAAGAAGCTCATATACAAATTTTGCAAAAATGAACTTGACGTGGATTCTTAACAAAATTGTAGAAATATTATCAAAGAGGTAGTTGGTGAGCATTTAGAAAAGGAAGTAACAGTCCTGGAGAAATTGGCTCCATTCAGAACACGTAATTCCAGTTTAACTTCATTTCTTTTGCAGTTCTTTTTAAGGAACAGATTAACTAGAAGGAACACAGAGAATCCTTAAATTTCAGCTATTTCACAAAATCTTCAATGCTCTTCTTGTGTCTGTGACTAAGTAATGTGGTCTCAACATGAGTAAGATTAGGTGAGATAGGAATTGATCCAAAGACCAGACTGCATCTCTACCTGACTTCCCAGACAAAAATCCTCATTTCCCTTAGTAAAATATAAGCTTCTCAAGGGCAAAAGCTGCCTTGCTTTTTTTGCATCTATCATCAGAGCTTAACATAGTACCTGGCTCTTAGTAAGTACTTAATACTTTTTTCATTCATTGATTCATCCAAAGAAGAGTCATTAATAGCCTAATGTAAGCTTGGAGGCTGACTTTTTTTTAATCAGTGACTTAGATGAAGGGATAGATTGTGTGTTTATTACATGCAGATGTTGTAAAATCAGGAAAAATAGTTAACACATTGGATTCAGGATGCAAGAAAGTCTTGACAAACTAAAAAGATGAACTAATCCAATGAGATGAAATTTAATAGAGATGAATGTGAAATTTTTCCCCTCAGAAGAAAAAAAAATCTTTACAAGAGGAGGATAAGGTTCATGTGCAAAAAAGGGAAAAAAAACATAGTCTTTAGTGAGCTCAATATGAGTGTCATAAATGAGGCAGCTGAGTGGTGCTACAGATGGAGCACTGAACTTGGACTCAAAAAGAACTGAATTCAAATCCCATCTCAGTAACTATGTAATCCTGTGCACATCACTTAATCTTGTTTTACCTGTTTCCTCATTTATAAAATAAGAAGAAGAATAACACCTACCTCTTATGGTTGTAAGTTCAAATGAGATATTTCTAAAGCACTTAGCAAGTATCTGGCAGGTAATGATTCATAAATAATTTTCCTTCCTTCTTGGATCCAGAGGATAGAGCTAGCAACAATAAATAAAAGTCAAGGAGATGCTTAAAGTGGAAGTTTCATAATGGTTAGAGTTGTCTGAAATCAGAATGGGCTCTTTGGGGAGAAAGTGAATTCGCCATCACTGAAGGTCTTCAAGCAGAGGCTTGGGGATGATATCGAGGGAATTCTGGTTCGAGGTTGGACTAGATGAAGTGTGAGATCACAAATCACTCTGAAATTCTGTGACTATGGAAACTGTGCTTGGCTCATGTGGTTCCTTGGATCATCATGTCATTTCTCTTGATTCAGGGAATAAGAAAGTGATGATGCTTTTCTCCCAAATGGCAGCTTTCCCCTAATAATTGTGAAGCCCTCCCTGGAGCTTAAATTCCTCCTCTATAAAAAGAGGAGGAATTCCTACTTCCCCTGTAAAAAGGGAAATAGGAATACATCAACTCTAATCCTCCTTGCTAATATTTAAAGTTTGATTCTACAGTTCTAGAGAAAATCAAATCTTCCTGAAAAGGCTCAGAAATATAGTTGGGATGATCACCCCAGAAATCAGTGGAGAAAGGCAGGATGGATCTAAATATCCTCACCTTCCCCAACTACAGCTTAAGGACCATATAAATTTTCTTAGATTTATTTTGTATACATATTCTATGAGAAGCAAAATAGTATGGTGCCTAGATGAGTGGGTCTCAGAGTCGGGGAGAAATAGTTCCAAGTCCTCAGACACATGCTAGCTGTATGACACTGGGCAAATCATCTACCACAGTGACTTTATGGGAAATTTCTAAAATGTGTCTATGATGTATTCTCAAACTCAGAGAAAATCTAAAAGAATTAAATCCCTTGATCTTAAGGAGGGAAAGGGACCCACATATACAAAAATGTTTATGGCAGCCTTTTTGTAGTGGCAAAAAACTAGAAACTGAGTAGATAAGTCCATCAGTTGGAGAATGGCTGAATAAATTATGGTATATAAATGTTATGGAATATTATTGTTCTGTAAGAAACAATCAGCAGGATGATTTCAGAGAGGCCTAGAGAGGCTTATATGAACTGATGCTAAGTGAAGTGAGTAGAACCAGGAGATCATTGTACACAGCAACAGCAAGATTATACGATGATCAGTTCTGATGGATGTGGCTTTTTCCAACAATGAGATGATTCAGATCAGTTCCAATAATCTTGTGATAAAGAAATCCATCTACACCCAGAGAGAGAACTGCATGTGGACCACAACATAGCATTTTCACTCTTTCTGTTATTGTTTGCTTGCATTTTGTTTTCTTTGTCAGTTTTTTTTTCCTTCTTGATCCAATTTTTCTTGTGCAGCAAGATAACTGTATAACTATGTATACATATATTGAATTTAGCCTATATTGTAATATATTTACCATGCATAGGACTACTCTAAGGGAGGGATTGGGGGGAAGGAGAGGAAAGTTTGGAACACAAGGTTTTACAGGATCAATGTTGAGAAATTATCCATGGATATGTTTTGGAAATAGAAAGCTTTAATTAAAAAAAGAAAGAATTAAATCCCTCTATCTTATCACTAGCTTGGTCCAACTTGTCTGCTACCAAGCATGCACTTAGTCTCCTTTTTTAGAAATGAGTTGAAATCTTTGGCTCCAAGTCAGCCACTATCTTTCCCAGGCAAATCACTAATTTAATGGCGCAGTTTCCATGCGGTCATATCCCCAACATAGAACCTATAAATCCCTACCCAATACAAATTGTTGGGTGATGAATACAATAACCTTTCTCTAGCCAAGGTCAACTTTTCTAGTACTCCGCCATACACGTGTTCTCCCTACTTGGTATTTTTAACTGTAAAATCCCTAATCCCTAAAATCTAAAATGCCCTGCCTCTTTTTCACATGCTTTAGTACTTCAAGGACCTTCCCTCCCATTCATGTAGGACCCCCCTGCACAAATGAATCACAACCCCTTAGTGAAGGGTTCTCATGAATTGCTGTGGCTAAAAGACTCATCATCCTGCGCCTAATCTACTGACAAGCTTCTCTGAATTTAGCAAGGCTGGCCCTTAGACAAAAGCTATTTAGATTATTAATGTTACTCAAAATATCCTACACTTCCCTTAAAAAAGAAACTGTCCTCTGGGTAATGTTTATGTGGTCCCCAGATCAGGCATTATTCAGTCTACCCAAATCTGATTGTATTAAAGAAAAAAATTCTCAAAGCTATCCATGAAAACATTTCTAGTACATTTGAAAAATGGCAAGTTGACACGTGAACTATTCTGTATATAGTGCAGAAGGATTTGGAAGACCTAATTCAACAGGTCCCTTCCTCCTCTTCTTCCTATAATCTACCAAACTCTTCCCTCTCTCTACTGACCAGTGTCTCCAGAGTTCCACTTTCCTTGACTATTAATGAAAGGATAGTCAGTGCAAATATCCTAAAGGACTCAGGCAAAGGGTCTTCAGAAAGCATTAGCCCTGCCCAGTTTGCATAGAGATTACTTGTCATCTCCTGATCCATTCTAACCCAACCCAGCCTCCTCATCTCAGTAAATGTCCTTCTTACTGCCTTATACAGGACTTAGTCTCCCAAATCCCCCAGCATTAGAAAGGTCGTACTTTTAAAGCTAAAATGGATCTTAGAGGTCAGCTAGTGCAATGTCTTCCTTTTCCAGATTTAACAGGTTTCAGCTTTGTGCTGAATCATGTGTGCGTTAGGTCTGCTTTTATTACATAAGTAAGGATCCAGTAGAATAGGTACAATGGAGGTATGGTGGATCCCTCATGTAATCAAAGAACATCTGTTTCTAGGACCATTAAGAACCTTGTTCTGGGTTATCAAGTTCTACGATCTCGTTCTGAATTCATTTTGGAGGGACATTAACAAGCTAGAATATGTCTGGAGGAGCGCCACAACATCATGCCTGGGAGAATCGGTGAAAGAAATTGCAAATGTTTTTCCTCTATCCTCCAGCCAAACTGGCTTACTTCCTTCCCCCCACACAATATTCCATCTCTCACCAGCATGTCTCATCCTGTGCTGTTCCCCCATGCTTGTCTCTCCTTTTCACTGCTTCTTGAAATGCCCAGCTCTTTTTCAAGGCTCAACACATGTCATCTCCAAAAGGTCTTTCATATTTTCCCCAGTTGTTCGTGGCCCCCTCCGCTGAAGGGGCCACTCTGTCTTTATTTTGCATTGAGTATAAGTTAATTTACCTGTGAATATCATGCATCCCTATAACAGAATGTTAACTTCAGGAAGACAGAGACTTTCTCATTTTTTTCTTTGTTTTCCCAGAACTAGGGACAGCACCTGGCACATAATAGGCACTTAGCAAACGCTTGTTGGTCATATAAAGAGAAAATTGGTGGGGGGAGGTGGGGGATACATTAACTGTATTCAAATATTTAAAGGACTGCCTCAGAGGAAAAGGATGAGGATTGTTCACCTCAGCTCCAGAAAGCAGAATTTGAAGTAAGGGGAGGGGGTTTCAGAGAACTGACTTTCAGTTCTAAAACTCTTCCTAACAATTAAAACTGCCCCAAAGTGAAAAAGGACCATGTTAGAAAGCAATGATCTCCCTGACACTGGAAGTTCTTCATTAGAAGATGAATGACTTTTTCTCAAGAGTCCATTTCAACTCAAATTAACCAAAGACCATTTATCAAGTGCCTTCTATGTGCCAGGCGCTGTCCTAGGTTCTGGAGATACCAAGACAAACTTGAAACGTTTCTGGTCCTCAAGCAGCTTACCTTCTACTTGAGGAAAGGACAGGAAAAAAAGAGAATGTGTCCATATAACTCAGTCTCTGTGTCCCCCAACCCAGATCAACAAGTCCCATATCAGTTTATCTATTACTATCCCAAACAGGCAAAGAAAGGTAATTAAAAAAAAAAAAAACCAACACTAAACCAGGAAGGGAGGGCTGGTTTCCAATGACAGAAGATCAAATGAAGAGACCAAACCATCTCCTCCTACTGGGATTAGAGCAGATGACAAGTCCCCTACCTGTTTGGAGAGGGGCCCCACCAGCACTTCCCATGTGCTGAGATTCCCATGTTTATGACTTATGGCTTTAATCTCCCTGATAGAAGGCCTTTAAAGATTATTTCAGGGTTGAAAAACAATAATCCTAGGTAATGAATCACTACCTTAAGAAGCTGATAAGCAGCAGGGAGCCCTGGCAGAGACTGAAGTGCTGATTTAATTAAAGTCTCACAGATATTCTCAGAAACAAAATCCATTCTACCCATCAAGGTGATAGAAGGGCCAAGGGTTCCTTTAAACTAACTTACCTGTCTCGTGAATCTTCTCCTTCCTCCCTTTAAGTGAATGTGGGGGGAGGGGAGAAGGGGCAGGATGGGTCCTCCTTCATGTACTGCTGGGAAAGCAGCAATTTTCTTGCAAACCCATGGTTTTAGCACTGCCTGGCAAGATGGATGGGCGAGAGACCAGGCTATGGGAGGAGAAGAGAAGCTTCATCTCATCTTGCCTAGAAAGGTGAAGGGAGGCAGATCTACAGCCTTGGAGGTCTGCTCACTTCAACATCATCTTTTAGGATCATGGATTTGGCTCTGGAAGTGACCTTAGGCATCTTCTAGTCCAATCCCCTCATTCTCCAAAGGAGGAAACTGAGGCCCTAGAAGTGAAATGACTTGCTCCAGTTTACAGAGGCAAAAATAAATTTGAATTCAAGTTCCTCTGACTCCAAATCCTGTGATTACATAGGAGCCAGTTCCTGTTACATTCATCTGGACAACTGCCTAGCATTGAGAACCATCCTCTGAGTGGGGAGGACCAAGACTGGCTAGATAAATCATTTATCCTCCTTAGTGGCCCTAGAAACTCTCTGAGACTTTAAATCCCAGGCCTCCAATTGGAGAAGGGTGGATTCAATGATCGTTCAGAACCTTTTCTTCTCTAAACACAATGGTGATGATGGATGGAAGGAAAAACACAGATTGCTTGTTAAATCAATGAAACCACAATTGCTGGCACATAGTAGGTCATTAATGCTCAGTAACTAATTGACCCTGCATAGAAAGGGGTTGAGATATGTAAGACAAATGCACTGCACATCAGAGGTGGCTTGTTCAGCAACCTTGCTCTAAAAGCCCACCTAGACCCGTCCATCTAGAGGGTAGTTCTATCTGAAAGGGATGGACCACATCCTCACATTGTGCCTTTGAGGAAGAAATTGGTCACATCTGTCCATCACCATCATTGCATTTAAAGATAAATAGATTCTGAATGATCATTGAATCTACCCGTCTTCCATTTTATAGAGGATGCTGATTCTCCTGAGATTTAAAACTATTTTCTCAAGGTCACACAGCTAGCTAATTGGTGGCTGAGGTCCATATTCTCAATCCAGCTCTCTTTCCTCTTCTCCCCAGTATTTCCCACCTTTAATCTTCTTAAAGCCAGATACCATAAGAACATTTCCCACTTCCATGCCTTTATATAGGTTTTTCCCAGCTCCCCTAGCTTAAGAATCTGTCTCTGACAAAAAGCAGTGAGCCATATCATCTCATCTTCACCAGAGCTTCCACTTCCTGCAATAGTCTCTCCATCTTTTCCTTCCCTCTTTTCCCATCTCCTAGCAGTCATTCATTCCTCTGTCCACGAGCCAGTCTCTCAAGGAGTTCCACTTTCCTTGATGATTGATAGAAAGACAGTCAATTCAAATATCTTAAAAGAATCTGGCAAAGGATCTTCAAAAAGCATTAGCCCTGCCAAGTTTGCACAGACCTCACCCATCAACCCCAACCTTGGTCCACTCTAACCCAGCCCAGCCTCCTCATCCCAGCAGACATTCATTACTGCCTAGGCCCAGATTTGGACTCCCAAGCCCACCAAATTAGAAAGATCATGTGCCTTAAAGATCATCTTCCTTACCGAGGTTCAAGTTAAATGATTTGCTTAAATGCATGTGTTATGAGATGGAATCCTGAGTCAGGTAGATTCATCTTTCTGAGTCCAAATTCAGCCTGAGACACTTACTATCTGTGTGACTCTGGGCAAGTTACCCAATTTGCCTCAGTTTCCTCATTTGTAAAATGAGCTGGAGAAGGAAATGGCAAACCACTCCAGTATCTTTGCCAAGAAAACCCCAAATGAGGTTACAAAGATTGTAACAAATATTTCATGGCTGAAAGTAATTAAAAAACAAAAAATTCACACAGGTTGCAAGTGGCAGAACTGGGATTTGAAACATGGTTTTCTGACTCATTTCAGAGAGGAAATGTCTTCTTTTGCCTACAGCAGAATTTTTCATTCTACCCATAGCCTGATTTCTGTTTCAGACCCTGTTGTTTTCAGAGTTTTTCAAGGGACACCACCAAATTGTGTAGAGAGACCTTCAAGGGTCTTCTCTCTCTCCTCTCTCTCCCTCTCTCCCCCCCCCCCTCTCTCTCCCTCTCTCGCGCGCTCTCTCTCTCTCTCTCTCTCTCTCTCTCTCTCTCTTCCTCTCTCTCTCCCTACAATCCCTGGCTAGGCTGAGCTGGGAAATAGGAGGAGGACAAGAGAAGGGTGTGTCTGACTGGCATGTCTTCTCTTATAAGGAAAAGTCATTTTCCATTTCATTAGATGCTCCTTCATCTGCTTAGCAAGCAGCAATTTCAAACTCTGTGCTGTGCCTGGATCTATCTAGAGACCTCAAAACCCATAGCATCATCAGCTAGATTCCCAGGGGCCTTGAGAGTCAGAAATTTCTTTAGGGGATGGGGAGGGGCCATATTCCTTATAATAGTATGGCCAATATTGAACTGATTGAGATAAGAGATTCTGATGAGATCAGAGCAGGGACTAAGAGGGGAAATTAGAAAGAATGTTCAACTTGGGAGTCAGGAGACCTGAGTTCTAGACCATGAATTCTCTGTGTGGAAATGGTGGCTCTGTTCTTCCCGGACTCAATTTTTCTCTTCTGTAAAATAAGGCCGCTTCCATGGCCCCTGCTCCCTCATGTATGTTATTTCTCCTACTCAAATGTAAGCTCCTTGAGGGCAATTACAAACTGCTTTTGTTCGTAATACAGAGAGCTTGGCACATAGTGTTTAGTAAATATATATTCATTCAAAAACTGGGAGGGCTGTCTTATGGGTGTAATGGGGAAAAGTACATTTGTAGATAGAGTTCTGAGTTCAAATCTTACCTACGTCACCTTAGACAAGTAATTTTACCTCTCTTCCAGTGCTGAGCAAAATGGCCATCACATGGCAAGTGCTTAATACAAGCTTATTGACTGGACCTCAGCTTCCTCATGATAAAATTAAGGGATTAGGCAAAATGATCTCTAACACTCTTTTTGGCCCTAAATCCAATGAAATTAAAGGTCTCTCCCATCTCTGAAGTTTAATTGGGAGAGGAAGGGAAAGGAGGGATGGAAAACAAGGTCACACTGAAGCAAGTAACAGAGGTGAATGCAGTATCCAGAAGGTAAAAGTGCTTACCCAATACCCTCTCCCCCATATCCCCTTTATGATATCCTGGGGGCAGCTACCTACACATTCCCACTTAGTTACACCCCCATTTCCTATTTCTTTATCAATGCTTTCCCAGCAGAAGCAAAGCTGAGCAGAGACCTGAAGAACAGGTCATTTCCATCTCCAAAGATGCCCAGATTATCTAGGAATGAGAATTGTAAGGTAAGAACTGACTCTCAGGCTTCAGTGGGGCCATTGACTGACTGCAATGGGGAGCTTTAGAGGCAGAATGGTGGAACAGATTTTGTCTGTGGGCAGAATAGAGAGTTTCCTGCTCAGTAATTTCCCCTCCAAAAAAAAAATTATTTGCCCTAGTCCTAGTTGAAATCCTATTATTTTCACATATTCATTCCTTTGAGTTTAATATTCCACCCTCACAAGAATAACCATTTGTAATAATAGATTTTTCTTTTGAAAAAAAGAATAGATATTGAGTTGAGAGGGATCTTAAAAGCCATAAAAGGCCAATCCCTTCATATTACAAAAGTGGAAACTGAGGCCTAGAAAACCTAAGGGTCACAAAACTCATGTGTGTCAGAGAAGGAATTTCAAGCTAGCACCTCTGGTCCTATTGCCTGCTCCATACTACAACCATCTTCTCTTCTTGCTCATTGCTAATCTCTCTATAGGAAAGGACAAGTCAGTCTCTCACAGGGCAGTATAAACAAACTAAGCTCATAAACTCACAGACCTAGAATGTTAGAACTGAAGGGGACCTTAGGGACCATCTTGTCCAAATCCTTCATCTTCCATGGGAGGACAAAGTAGGCCAAGGTCACAAAGTAAGAGAGTAGCAGATCTACGATGAAATCTGGGGGCACTCCTGGGCCACCAACTGCTCTCTTCATTGCTCTGAGCTTTGGTCAGGGGCTTGCTCTCTGCAGCCCTTGGGAAAAGCACTATCTGGAACCAAGGGCACTCTGAGAGATGAGGCCAGGAGAAAGGAAAACCATACATGTCCTCTTTAGGGCTTTTCTGAGCAGTGAAAGAAAATATAATTCCAATTGAGCTGAGTTCTCTTCTTTAGGATTTCTAATAAAAAAACCACTTTTTCCTGAAACTAAGGGGAATAAAATAGGAATTATATGGAGATGCAAAACCCTGGGAATATTAGGAAATCCTGGGGAGACTGGAGTATTAGAAAAGAGGGGAGGTCTGGAGAAACTGGCAATGGAGATAAGAAAGTTCTGGGGAACTGTTATAATTGTTGAGAAGTCATTCTTCATAAACATCTTTCTGACATGTCCTCCCACTTTCTACCCCATTTGCTCAAGAATCTCTATTCAAATTCATATTATTACCATTGCTTCCAGAAAACACATGTCAATCTATCCTGCTTTGGCTCTATTCAATATTCCAGTGACTTACCAGACCAAACCACCCTCCCAAGTCATACTCCTGACATGTATTATCTCCCCCTATTAGAATGTAAATGCCTTGAAGGAAAGAACTGTTATTCTTTGGTATGTATATCCCCAGAACTTAGAACAGTACCTGACATATGGTAAGGACTTCATAAATGTTCCTTCATTTATTTGTGGAGAGATGGAGTAAGTCCAAGAAGATTGAGCTATAGAAAGGGAAGGGAGAATGGGTAGGTCTAGAACAAGGATTGTGTTGGGGAGAAGATGTGGAAAATCACCTTCTAGCACCTCACTTGTAGAACTGCTCACAATTACTCCCAGAGCATCAGAGGGACAAGTCCAGCATAGCCCAGGAATTCTCTGTTTGTAGCATCTATGAAGATTAGTATAGGGTTCCTAAGATCAAATAAAGCAACAAGAATAGAACTCTAGCCCCCCAAATTCTAATTTGGACAAGTGGTAAGAAGACATCAGGGTCTCATAAAACCTTAGAGAAAAATCTAAAATCATAGACAGTCAGGCTTAGAATCAATATTCTAAATCTAGATGTCCTCATTCATCCAAATTCATACAGGTAGAGGAAATCCTGGGACAATCTAGAAGTCAATGAATTATCTTGATACCTCTTTGATTGGGCCTGATAGTGATCATGTTCTCCTGTTCTCTTACAAGAGAAGTCCAAATTGATCCCAAGTCCTTCTGCCTGTGCTTAGAAACCACCCATTTTTCAGCACCTCAGAGAGCAACCTTAGAGAACGTGGTGCCATCTAGAGGTCATCATATGAATAGCAGGAAGTCTTAGTACAACTGGGACAAGATGCATGCAGGATTTCTTTTACTCACAAAATAGTTTGGAATATACTGTCTTTTTAAAAAGGGAGAAAGAAAGAGTCCATAGACAGAGATTGGGAGCACATGAGAAACTCATAGTAAAAGCTCAAGATCCTGCAATCTAATAATATGAAAAGACAATAATAGTGAGAAAATTACTGACTATAGTAGAACATTTCAGAGTTTCCTTAAAGAAATCCATGACCACTGGCAAGCATTTGACTTGAATATCCACACAGGAAAAAGAAATAAAGAAAATATACTGCCCAAATTATGGTGTGAACCTAAATGATAAATTGTAGAGTTCATCAGTTAGTTTACATTCATATCTTGGTCAAAGAGTACAAATGAAGAATTATTTGCACCAAGAATTAATCAGGAAAAGAGAATCAGACTCACTTGCCTTCAAGAAACTGTAAAGTTCCTTTTATGCCCCCATATCCCTCCTAGAAACAAAGGTTCATCTTTTAAATACCAATACAATACAGGTGTTGTTGTATGACTGTGAGACATGGAATATGACAATGTTAACAGAAATGAAAATGAAAATCACACAAAAATCAATGGAAAGGAGCATGGTAAATGTGAGTGAACTGTGTCATTGAACCAATGAGGAACTAGGGAGAATGGTGAGAGGAAAAAATGCCATCAAAGAATCGGATGACAGGAAGACAGGCTAGTCAGGTGGCAAGGGCAAGGGTTGATCCTCACCAAGTCAGGAGAAATCAAGGAAGACCTTTAGCATTTTAGGTAAACTCCCTGTGTCAAACTTATGGGAGAGTATGGACAAGAGTCACATAGGATGGACAGTCACAAGTGCTGTCATAATCTAACTACATTGAAGGAAACATCCAAATCAGATTCATTTGGGTAAGCCTTGAATGAAGTGGTTTCCTTACAACTAACTTATGAGGTGAATACTACAAAGATTATTATCTCCATTTTCCAGATGAGGAAGCTGAGGCTTAAAGACGATAAGTATAACCCCAATGTCATACAGTTGGAAAACTTCAGAAGTAGAATGTCAAGCCAAGTCCAGAATGGAGTACAAGGATGAACGCCTTGGATCCAATTCTTGATTAACTGCCCATGACTCCTGATTTTACAGATGAGGAAACTGAGGTCCAAGGGAAGTTCCTTTCTAAAATCATATAGTTAGAGAGTGGTAGAACCAACATCAGAAGCCATGTCTCTAAACTACTACTCTTCCAAAGAGGGATTGTGATGGAGGCGCAAAGACAAAAATAAAATGGTTCCTGCCTTCAAGAGCCAAGGAGTCTCTTGGAAGAAGGAACAACATGCATGAAAATAAACATGGTATACATTAACTAAGACACAGTCATGTTGTCCACCCAGATTGCCTTCCTCAGGGACTAAGTAAATCTTCAAGGCCCAACTCAAGCCCACCCCTTCTGAGAAAGCCCAAACAGCTGTCCTTCCCTCCTCTAAGCAGTCCTCTAGGGTCAGAAGTCAACCACAGGTTTCTTAGGCTCAGGGCAAGATCTTCACCTCATAATTCCTCTTGCTAATGTTCCTATGGACAATGGATGGGCTGGATAACTATCATCATAAATATTGTCTTTTGAATAATTGAGCTGGGTTGTGATTTCCTCTGTACTGAAAGCTCTTGGAGACACAAATGGATCTGTGTCTCGGGACATGTCCTCTGGGAAGACATTCTGGGTGTTGGCTGCGCATTCCCATGATACAGTACACATGGGAAAACCCCAGCAAGGCTGCTCACCAAATGTATTCTATGGTCTCTCCTCAATCCTGCCTGGGATCCAACCTGAATCCAGAGGCTGTCCTTCCCCAAGACAGCATGGAATAAAGGAATATGTACTACCACTTACAGTCAGCAGATCTGAGTTCTAACCTGTCCTGCCACTTAGTCCACCTAGTCTAAATTATCCCTTTGGCCCTTGGTTTCTTTATGTGTACAATTAGGCAGCCTCAGAGAACAGAGCACTAAACTTGGAATCAGGAAAACAGGAATCAGGAATCAGGTTTAAGTCCTGTTTCAGACATTGCTAGGTATGTGACTCTGGGCCAAAACAGGAATAATAATAATACCTACCTCTCAGGGCTGTTTTCAGACTCAAATGAGATATAATTGCAAAACACTTAGCATGGTGCCTAGAACATAGTAAGAGCTATTATTGTTATAGCTATAATCCTGGAGCCTGTTGAAACAGAATTGGGGACATTAGAACAGAATAAGGGGACTCTGGAGAAAGCACTGAGGTCTGAATCCAGGAGTTTGGGTTGACCCTTTCTCTTTCACTACTCTGTGCTCTACTCTGTGGTCTGCTTTCCTGAGGACTCTGACTCCCAGCTGCCTCAGAGGAGGAAGTCCCCTACTACTACCCAGGGAAAGAATCCTCTCCTAGAGTCATAAAGATGTCCACCCTCTGGCCCCCACCACCAGCCAAACTCTCCAGCACTCCAGCTCAGACTGTAGCTAGACCTAAAGTAAAAAGAAGCCCCCAAGTCCTCCCCACCCCACCATCCAAGAAGTACCTGACAGGCTTTCTTCCCAAAAGTGTCCATGTACTCATGTTGGGAATCAGCTAAGCATGATTGTTAAACCGCTTTGTTGTCTCCCTTCTTGCTATGACATGACATACCTTCTGCCCTCTGTTGTTAAACAGAATATGCAAAAGAAATGACCATGTTGAGAGTATGACTGTTGTGGGGTTTATATTTACACATGTACATATTGTCTCCCCTTATGAAAAGTAATCTTCGCCAGGGCAAGAATTGTTTCATTTTTTTCTTTGTACCCCTAACACTTAACACAGTGCCTGGTCCATAGTAGGTGCTTAATAAATGCTTGGCCCTGATTGATTATTTGGAGGGAGGGATGAGGTTGAGAATACAAAGTTTTTAAACATGAGCTAATTCCCCCAGTTGTTCCAGTAACAGCATTCCAAGATGCACTTCCATACTAAGAATATGGCTGACAATATGATATTAGAATCCTAAATATTCACTCCCTCCATCCACCTCTCCACCAAAAAAAAAAACCTTCCTTGCCAGCTATTTATTGATGTCATTAATTCTACCATTAGAGCTTCATTCCTTTTGGGTCAAGGTTTCACCATCTGTTGAAATGGGCCCCCACCAAGAACCTATTAAGCCTTCAGTCACTGACATCTAAGTCATCAGTCACTGACACCTTAGTGGAACCGAGCTCATGGGAACCTTTCCAGTGGCAGCTGGTTGATCGAGTCTACGTGCTCATAGGAAGGAGGTGGGGGAGAGATGATGGAGTGGGGAGAGAAGGGAGGAGTGCAAGGACAGAGGAGAGGGAATGGAAAGGGAAATGAAAGACACCAAAGACCAGTTTCACAGTTTTGCCAAGATATGGTAGAAGGGAGGAAGGTAGCACTCCCCATCCTCATGTCAAACTTCAATTAGGGAAGGGACAAAGGCTATTAGTCCCTGGAGTTCAGATCTGTTGCCATCACTTCACCCCTTCCCATCCAAGGATCCCTTTCACTGTTCTCAGGAAAGGAAAGAGGTGGTTAGGGGAGGGTATATGGGTAATGAAACAAAAAACCCTCTTGGAAGTATCTAGAGATCTCACTGACATGGTCAGAGGCTACTGGAGCCAATTAAACCTCTGTCTAATGGGGCACTGGGAAGGAGTGAATAAGACCTTCTATCACTAGTGACCACACTCTGAACCATAAATTCCAGGGTTCAAACACCTCATTCTCTAATAATCCAAGGACTAGAAAGAAGAAGAAACTTGTTCACGATTCCATAGGTAATGATCATCAGAGCCAGGATTTGAACCCAGACCTACTAACTAGTTCTAGGACAGGTGAGGCTGCAACATGTTTCATTTCAGGGCTGGAGTCCCTTTTGGAGTCAAGGCCAAATCTGAAGCTTTCTCCCACTGCCTGTCCACACTTTGGGAAGTACTATTATTGATTATTCATTTCTCTATTATTAGCACTACACATGGAGCTCTGATACTAGAAAGTGCTAAGTGCCCAAACCCAAGCCCTACTCTTCCCCTGAAGCTGGTCTCCAGTTGTAGGTCTATGGTCCCATGAAAATCCAGCCATATATGTATGTCTTCGGCCAAGTGGTTTCCTCATTTGTAAAATGAGAGAGTTGGTCCTCCTAAGACTCTTTTCATCTCTGCTTTATAATAGAGCAGGAACTAGCAGGAGGCTGTGTTCCTGTGCCAACATCCCCAAGGTAGTAACCATCCCTTAGACAACAATAAGCACCCCACCCCAGGTTCTGTGCCTGAATTTATACTAGTTCCAGCTCCAATGACATTGGGCTCCATTATGTGCTCCATGCCTCAGTTTACTCTTATGTAAAATTAAGATAAAGACATCCGCTATAAATAACTCAGAGTTAATGCGAAGTTGACATGAGGTTAACGAGGATGGATTTAAAGCTGGGAAGAATCTTAAGCACCATCTAGCTACTGCTTGTTTCACAGAGAGGAGAGCTGAAGCTGCAAGAGATTAAGTCATCTGCCCAAAGTAATCACTGAATAATAAATTATCAAAACCAGGTTTCCTGATATTACTTCTCACTCCTTGCACTCCCATCCCCTGAATACACACACACACACACACACACACACACACACACACACACA
>JAJPUD010000739.1:340686-352508 GCA_023553655.1 Myrmecobius fasciatus | reverse complement strand
AAAGAGACAAAGGGAACAAATAAGCATGTATTAATGTACTATATGCCAGACACTCTGCTAAATGCTTTACAAATATCATCTCATTTGATTCTCACAACAACCCTGGTAATCAGATACTATTATTTTCTCTATCTCACAGTTGAAGAAGCTGAAACAAACATAAGTTAAATGATTTGCCCAGTATTACACAAATAATAGTGCCAAGATTCCAAGCAGGTCTTCCTGATTCCAGGTCTATCCATTGTGCCACTTAGCTTCCACTAGGCAGCTAGAATGAATGAATGAATGAACATTTGTTAAGCATTTAGTCTGTGCTAAGCACTGATTTTGAAGGCCAACTGGAAGCAAAGCTAGTAGCTTGGTCAACATTGCTGTTCCCAGAGTTCTTGGACTCAGGATGCTGGACTATTTTCACTGGAATCTAACCCTAAATGTGAACATTCATTCCATCTATATAGATCTCAACTCAGCCACACCTTCTCGTCCTTTGTGATCATATCCCTGTTCTCCTATAGATCCATAGAACCTGGTGGAGGCCTTCCTCCAGGTCTTATGTTTTCTGGGCACCAATGGACCCCTCAGGCCCTTGGCCCATAACAGGCCCACTTTCTTTCCCAAGCACACATCTCCTCATTAACATTCCATCCTAATCCACTACTTCTTGAATCTAGCTCATTCCTGGAAATGTGCTACAACATATTCATGCTCACTATACAGCATCTTATTGCCCCTTGGGTCAGGCAACCACAATCTTGCCTCCTCAGAGATGCCAAGATTTGTAATCATACCTCATTGATGGGAAATGATGATTTTTTTAAAGTTGGTATTGGCTCCTGAAAGAAGCTTGAGATTGTTTAAAAAAACAAAAGCAAACAAACAAAAGACATTCTGCAGTTCCCTTAAAGCAACCCAGTCCATTCCAATATCTATCTGCTATGCCTGCTCCAAATACACATATGTCACTTTTTTTTGCTAAGGCAATTGGGGTTAAGTGACTTGCCCAGGATCACACAGCTAGGAAGTGTTAAGTGTCTAAGACTAGATTTGAACTCAGGTCTTCCTGACTTCAGGGTTAGTGCTCTATCCACTGCACCACCTAGCTGCCCCCTGATATATATCACTTAACCATTCTGGACCTCAATTTCCACATTGGTAAAAAGGAGCACAGTAGACTAAATAACTTCTGAGATCAATTCCAATTCATAGATTTAAAAACAAACAGGAGACATGGATTGTTTATTCTCTCCATCTTAATTTTTTTTTCATTTTCCCTATTCTTTTGATATCTTTCCTTTCCTTAGATACCTCAGATGTATCTAAGTCCCTCAATGCTTTCAATGTCTAGTGCTCATCCAGTTAATTTTTTAAACCCAACTATAGAGTTTTATACATAACCCTATTTATTTCATTCTATTAAATATTAATATTCCATTGATATACTAGAACATTGGAGCTTGAGATATTGGCCTGTCATTCCAGTCAGTTAGATGCAATTGGGATTGTTTTTGTTGTTTTACTAGTTATATTTCCTAACCTATCTTTTTCTCCCTCTCCTTCAATAATTTCATGAGTCATTAACAAAAATGTTGACTAGCACAAGTGCAGATCCTTGGGACACTCCAAGACTGACATCCTGCTAAGCTGACATTGATCTGCTAATCATCACTCTTTAGAGGTCCAGTTCTCCAACCTGATCTAACTCAGCTGTGTACTATTTGTAGTATCATCCAGTTCACATCTCTCTATCTTGTCCATGGTTCTATCTAGAGGGGCTTTTTGACTACCTTCTTAGAATTTTGTGTCACTTTGATCTACCATTCTCACAACTCATTAAAAAAAAGGAATGAAGTACGTCTGGCATGCCCTGTTCTTGATGGACCCATTTTGGCTCCTACTGATCACCACTCCCCTTTCTAAGGGCTTATAGCTCTGTAAAAAAAAAAAAACCCGGGGGGGGGGGGGCTACCTAGCTAGGTAGCGCAGTGGATAGAGCACCAGCCCTGAAGTCAGGAGGACCTGACTTCAAATTTGGTCTCAGACACTAAACATTTCCTAGCTGTGTAATCCTGGGCAAGTCACTTAACCCCAATTGCCTCAGCAAAAAAAGCAAAAAAAAAAAAAAAAATCACTGTAGAATTTTTAATTTTGCCAGGAATCAAAGTCAAGCTTCCCTTTCTTTTTCTTTTCCCAACTTTTCTTCTAGTTCTATTACTTGATTTTTAAAATCCTTTTTGAGCTCTACCAAGACAAACTTTTGAACTTGAGACCAATCTATATTCCCATTTGAGGTTTCATATGTAGGCATCTTGCTATTGCTGCCCTCTTCTGGTTTTGTGTTGTGATCTTCCCTGTTGCCCTACGAACTTTCTATGGTCAGGATTTTTTTTTCTGCTTTTTTGCTCATTTAACAAAGTTAACAGAGCTAACAAAGTTAAGCTCTGCTCCTAGGGTACAAGGGAGATTGACCCAAGCTTCTTTTGCAGGGGGCTAGGAGTCTCTCCCTGGCTTTCTGCTCTTGGGCAGAGAGGTGCTGCCAGCTTTCCCATTGGGCTAGGTTAGCCTGCCTACCCCCACCTGTGGTGCCAGGATTTGACTGGTTTGCAATTTGCCTTCTGAGCTTGCGTTAGAATTCTCACAGCTGGCATGCTGAGCCACTGGCCCATTGAGCTAGGATTGAGGTGTCTGCTCTGTGCTACAGTTAAGAGCCTCCAGCTAGGTTCTACACTGCTCCCTAGCTGGGTCTAGCTCCCTTTTAACTTTCCTGAAATCCTTCCACTATATCATAAACTGGAAACAATTTTCATTCCTAATTTTTTGTGGGTTCTGTTCTTGTGGCTTTTCCCTTTTGTGTGATTCAAATTCAATTCAAGACCATAATTCAAATAATCTATTTGCTCATTTCCTGCTTTCATTAATTATTTGAACTAGAAGTGACTATGAAGGTCATTTAGATCTCCCCCTGCATTTTACAGGTAAGGAAGCTGAAACCTAAGTTTGAGGAGGAAAAATAGCTTTCCTCTTATAAAAAAGAAAGACAGTATTTTAATCTAATGAGACTCCCATGAGAGATGAGCTTCCTTCTCCTCTTCAATCCTCTCTGCCCTTTTTCTCTCCTTTCTTCTCTCCTTTCCCAGTCAGTCAATAAAACATTAAGTTCCTATTATGTGCCAGGCACTATACTAAGTGCTTCCCCTCCCTCCTCTCCTTTCCTCTCCCTCCCCACCTCTCCATGACTCTCCTTTCTTTTCTTTCTCCTCTTTTCTTCCCTCCCCACCCCTACTCTCCTCTCCTCCAACACCAAGAAGTTCTTCAGAGAAACTTTACAAGGCAAAAGGGCTGTTGGGGCTAGAAAGCGCTACCCAAGGAGGTTTGTTTGCTGAGTTCCTGCCTCCTTCCCCTGTTTCCTGACAGCTTCACAGTGCACCGCTGTGAGTGAGAGAACATAAAAAAGCCAGGTTTTGACAAATAGATGAAGAAGGGGGGAAAATGAATACTAAAAAAAGGCGCACAATTCACCCATGAGAAAGCATCTCAGCAGAATCAAGCCAGGGGGAAAATAAACTGGTGAGTTAGCAGATCAATTTGCACTAAGAATGCCAACCGGGGGATGGGAAGGAGAGTGAAGGAAGGAAGAAGTTAGCTGGGGGGGTGGAGGTGGGGGGAGGGGGAAGAGGGCAGGGAGATAAGGGTGGCAAACACATTCTAAGAACAGCTAGGAATTAGATTGGTTTCCTGAGAACTAGAAGAGCCAAGGATACGAATAGCATTTAGCAGAAGAAAAGTGGAATTCTGACATTAATAGGGTCTGTTTTTTAATGGGATTTGTGATTTCACTAGTTAAAAGGAAACTCCTAATGAAGAAAGTCCTTCCACCAATGCTGATCAGCACCTCCTGAGCAATTTCTGCATTTAGGGGAATAACAGGTTCAATGACTTGCCCAGAGTCACAAAGCATTGGACCTGGACCAAAAAAGCCCTGTCAGTCCTTCTGAGGCTGGGGCCGTTTCTAGAGATGAGAGGGATCTTGCTACTAGAGGACAATTAGATCCCCTCCTTTTATAGATGGGGAAACTGAAGCCCAGAAAGGTCGCCCAGTTAACAAATGCCAGAGATGGGTAGACTGGAGACTAAGAGGGTGCTCATCATTTAAGGAATGGCTGATCAAGGTGTGTTACATGAATGGACTGGAACTACCCTTGGGCCAGAAGAAAAGATGGCAGCAGAGTTTCAGAAAAATTTGCAAAGACTTGGATGAACTGATGCAGAGTGAAGAAGGCAAAATTTTGAGGGCAGTTTATTCAATATTACTACATTATAAAGATAAACAGCTTTGAAAGACTTCAGAATCTTGATCAACAGTGCCCAATATGATCCTAAAGGACTCAAGGTGAACCAATAATGAATCAATATTCTACCAATCACTTGGCCAGGAAGTTGCAGACTCAGGACACAAAATGAGATATACATTTTTGAATATGAAAATGTAGGGAATTTGTTTTGCTTTAGGCACATTTGTTACGGGGCAGCTAGATGGTCCCGTGGATGGAATCTGGAAGGTCTGAGGTGTGACATGACCACCTTGGGAGGTCAATGCTTTTGTATCCTATTTTGCTGATGTGGAAACTAAGGCTAAACAAAGTTAAGTGGCTTGTCAGGGTGATATAAGTAGGCTCTGAGGCAGGATTTGAATCCAGATCTTCCTAACATCAAGTCCATTGGATGAAAATAAAATTCCACATTTATCTAGGATAGCTTACAAAGAACTTCCTCCACCACAACTTGAGAGGCAAGCAATGCAATCATTAGTCTGCCCATTTTAAAGAAGAAGAAACAGAGGGTCAGGGAGATTTACTTATCCAAGGTCCCACAACTCATAAATGGCAGAACCAGAATTTGAACTCAAGTTTTCTGACTTCCAGCCCTATGTTCTTTGTGTTCTTTCCACTAATAGTGGTGAAGTGGTGAATCCAACAGAGATTCAAAAGGAGACTGTGTGAAACAGATATAGGAGCACTCCCCTTTCCTCCATCTCCTTGAAGATATCAGGGGATTGGGAGGGCTGGCATTTCAGAAGCTTTGGTGCTCACATTTCCTCCAGTGAGTTCTGTTTAATGAGAGGTCTGGTCCAAGGAGTCCTTTGGGAAAGTCCTAATGAAACAATGTAGTGTAGCAGAAAGTGTGCTGACTTTGGACTTAACAGGATCTGAGTTCAAATATCTCTGGGTGCCCTTGAGCACTTTAGTTTTCTATGTCTCATTCTTCATTTTTAAAAAGGCAAAAACAATTGCCCTAAATGATCTTGACAGTCCCTTCCAGGACGCAATCTCCTATCCTATAAGCCACTTCTGGTACATGTTCCCCCTGCCTCTTCTCCATCTTAGGAGCCAAAGGGTATCTGAAAAGATAGAATCCTCTGGCCAGGAGCAAACCTTTTCAATCTGGCTGACCTGTCCTTCTCTAATCTACTGAAGGGCCTGTCCTTTTGAGCTCCATCTCCTCCATGGAGCCTTCCCTGACTGCCCCCCAAACCCACTCTGACTGTTCCCTTGTCTCATCTCTTTTTGCCCTATCTGTGGCCATTATTTATCATTTACCTTTGTGACATCTCACAGTAGGATCACAGAAATTTAAGTGAATCCCCTGTCAAGAGCACACAGTGAATTAGTGGCACAGCTAAGATTAGGATCCAGCTCTCCTCCATCTGTCTTAGAGAGTACTAGGCTAAAAAATCATGTTTATCCCAGTTCCGATGTTACCTAGCTGAATGACTTTGGTGAGTCATTTCTTATTTATGTGTAAAAGTAGAAAATGACACACATTGAATTCTAAGGTTCTTCTAGCTTCTCTAGCCCTGGTGTGATTCTTTGGGTTGCCCATCCATCTTCCTCAGAAGCTCCATCACCTGTCAGATTCACCTGTATACACTTTCCATATTTCTAGATCTGTCCTGACTTTCACTTTAATGGCCCTAAGCCTCCTAAATCGGTCCCCAATTCTATCTCCTTAACCCCATGCCAGGTCAATGGAGAATCGTCCAGGCTCTCCAGAAATGGCCTTTGCTCCAATGATGGCCTAGAAGTCATAGAATCACAGTGGGAAGAGACCTCAGCAACCAAAAAGGCTAGTTCCTACCCAGAAATGTTTGTTATAATACAACTGACAAGAGGTCTCCGGACTCAGCGTACAGACCTCCAGGGAGGCTCACTCCTGACGCAGCCCCTTCCACTTTGGGGAAGCTTGAATTCTCAGGACATTTATCCTGATAATCCTAAGTATGCTTGATTGAAATAGGGCCCCTCCACCATTGTTCTTGATTCTACCCTTTGGGATCAAGCAGAAGCAGGGCTTCAAGTATTAGAACAAAGCTCTCCTGTCTGCCCTGAGCCTTCTCTTCTCCAGGCTAAATAGGCCCAGTTCCTTCAGCTGGACCAGTCCCTTCTTCCTTCTTATCCTCAGCAAAATAAACTAAATGACAAAGGGTAGCAGATGGGTGCTGGGCTTGGAGTCAGAAAGCCCTGAGTTCAAATTCTGCCTCAGTCACTTAGAAACTGTGACTCTGGGCATGTCACTTTAACTATTCTGTACTTCAGATCCCAGCTCTAAATCATTGATCTATGATCCTATATTTTCTCCAAAGTCTCTTTGACCCCTTCAGTGAGATTCTGAGCACGGTCATTGGTACAGCAGGACTCTATGACATGAGCTACATTTTCTATGTCTATAAAACAGGGGAGTTGGATCAGCTGTTCTCTAAAAATTCCCAGGAGTCTATGAAAGTCTGGAGTCAAACCAGAGCAGTCCACTCCAGTGCCTAGAGACACCTGGAGGGGATAGCAGGAGGAGAGAAAAGATCAGGAAGTGATCCCATCTGAAAATCCACCTCCCAATAACTTGTCACCTTCCTAGCTGTAGGAGAAGGTGGCCCCTTGAACTGCCTCCCAATTCAATTCAATAAATATTGATATTTTAAAAGTGCATTTTTAAAATATACTAGGTGCCCCAAGGAGTTTACATTGTAGTGCAGTGAAAATAATGTGCACACAGATAAGGAATACAGAGAGTAAACAAAAATACAAATTAATTTGGGGAGAGGAGGGATCGACAGAGAGATGGGGGAGGGAGAAAAAGAAAGAAGGAGAGAGAGGGGTGGAGGAAAGACAGGAAGAAAGAGAGAGGGGGAGGGGAGGAAAGAGAGAGGGGAAAAGAAGAGAAGAGAGAAGGAAGGAGAAAGAGAGGGAGGGAGAGAAAGAGAGAGAGAAAAAAAGAGAAAGAGAAACAAAGAGAGAGAGAAAGAGAGAGACAGAGAGACAGAGAGAGAAACTCAAGCAACAAGTCCTACCCACTAGGAGCTTACATTCCAAGTCAAGGAATCAAAAAATGAGCCTAGTGGAGGTGGGACTTGAGCAAGGCAAAGGGAATTCATGTTCTCTTCAGGGGTTCACCCAGGTCTGAGAGCCATGCAAAAATGGAGGTCTTCAGGGCTTTAGGGAGCAGGAATGTTAAACGTGTCTCCTGCAGCCAACCTAGCCCTATCCCCCCTCACTCCAGCCACGGGTGAGTAAGACTTGAGGAGGAGAGGGAAGGGCTGCTCCATAGAACTCCGAGCTGGAAGAGTCCTCAGAGATGATCTGATCTCACCATTTCATTTCACAGGGCAGGAAACTGAGGCCTAGAGAGAGGAAATGAGCCTGTGTCCCCCAGCTAGCCACTGGCAGGGAGGCTGGGAGCAGAGCCCGGATCTTCTGTCCAAAGTTCCACTTCTGATGCTCTGTCTATCACCCGGGCTCTGACCTTCAGACTATACCTCTTCCCCCCCAAAAAATAGGGGAACAGACTTAGAATCACCTAATCCAGGAAAGCTTATTCAGTGCCCCCTCACCTCCGGTCTCTCTGTCTCTCTCTCTCTGTCTCTCTCTCTGTCTCTCTCTCTCTGTCTCTCTGTCTGTCTGTCTCTCTCTCTCTGTCTCTCTCTCTGTCTCTCTCTCTGTCTCTCTGTCTCTCTGTCTCTCTGTCTCTCTCTGTCTCTCTCTCTCTGTCTCTGTCTCTCTCTCACTTACATACACACACACACACACATACAGCAGTAAAACTCTCTTCTCTAAGGAATTTCCCTCCATAGTCGAAGATGTTGAAATGTAGACAAGGAAAATTACAGGGAAAGAAAAAAGGAAGGTAGATAGAAATCGGTCTCTGGCCAAGAAGCAGAGAACATCTCTGCAGGTGCTTCTCTGACCTTGCAGGGGACCCAGCCAGAAGAGCCCCCCAAAGCAGGATGGGGAGCAGCCCTGACACCCCACACGGCTCTTCGCCTCGCTCGGTGAGGTGGGGATTGGATGGGGAGGTGGCAGGGATGGAGAGACAGACACAGTCAGAGAGGAGGGAGGGGGCAAAGTGGGAGACGGAGCAGATGTTCACCAACAGCTGTGTGGGGGGTGTTACTCACGAGATGCTGACGAACACAAACACTACAGCAGCGGGCTGACAGGTCCCTGGCAGCAACAGCAGCCCTGTTCCGCTGCCTTGACAGACAAGCTGAATGCCTTCTGTGGAGGGCAGCCCCCCCAGAAGATCAGCAGGCCTGACTTCTCCCCACATTACTGGAAGCCTCGGGCCTCCCTCGCCCCAGAACGCTTCCTGGCTCCCATCCGATGGGGGAGGGAACAAGTGGGAACAGTGTCAGGCAGAGGTGCCGGCCACCAGGTGGTCCATTCACCACTGTCAGCAACTCTCCACTCCTCAGCTTCCCCCTCTGTAAATGAAGGCCTTGGAGGAGAGGATCCCCATAAAATGGTTCCTTCCAACCCAACCATCTGATGGCCTGTCAAAGCAGTCAAGATTCTTTGAGTTCCCTGTTGAATGAACTCAGCCCCCATGCCCCCAATGACTTGGATGAAGGCAAAGACGTTAGAGGGCTCATCAAAGCTGTAGATTTGTGTAGGGAAAACCTACCCAAAAGACAAGAGAATTTGAATCCAAAAATATCTCAACGGGTTGGAACAACAGACTGAATCTAAGATGAGATTTAATAGGAATTAATACCAAAAAACTATATTTCTGTAGGATTTTAATCACACACTCAGAGTCCAACCTCCAAGGTTCAGGGATAAGGAAAATGAAGACTCAGGGCAAGTAAGTGATGGGCCCAAGTTTCCCCATGTGGAATCAAAGCCAGCTCCTCTGGATTCCATAGGGTTCCTTCCTCTCTGCTTTCTTCTCTAGGATTTGGGGTGCAGATCACACTCCTTCCATCATTTAGAAATCTGATCAACTCTCAAATTCATCACCCATGATTGACTTTACAATGAGCCTCTCCAGTCCTTTGACAGTCTATTCCAGGCCAATGTCCAAAGCTTCTCCTGCCTGTTCAGACCTGTCCAAACTTGTGTTCTGCTTACATGGCCAAGTCCTACTTGCATTCAGAAACAGATGTGGTTAGGTGATGACTTGTGTGAAAAAGAGCTGGGGATTCTAGTAAGTAGCAAGCTCAGTTGGAATCAACAACATGAAAGGCCCAGCATTTTGTCCACTATGTCACCTAATGATCATAGAAGGACTGGCGGAAAATGTTCAGAAGACTTGGGTTGTGTGCAAGGAAAACTCTCTCGGTTATTAGAACCATCTGAAACTGAAATGAATGTCTGAGAAGGAAGGAGTCCCCCACCACTAGAGGTTTTTGAGTTGAGGTTTGAATGATCAGTTGTCAAGAATGAAATCTTGGACATCCCTAGTCAGCAGAGGTATAGAACCCTGGACCTGAAGATTTCCAAGTACAACCTGGTCCAAAATAAAATGTAACTGAAAAATATTTATCAGAACAAATAAAAATGTTAGAACATAGCCAATGTTAACATGTGGTTTTCTAAATCAAAATCCAACCACAGAGTTGGATCCTTCTACACTTTTGAGCCCCGGTTCCATTTTCTGTTTTCACCTCATAGCTCAGATATGGGTTCCTTCCCCTGCAAAATAAAAGTTTAGGAATATCTGAGCTCTGAGGTCCCTTTCAATCCTCTATGATTCTCTGGAGGCCAACATGTAGCCATCCTTCTGTCTGCATTAAGCTGCCTGATGGTTCAAGGCTCGACCTTCAGCCACAGGGAACTCAGGCTAATAATAACCAGCATTTATGTACCATTTTAAGGCTTACAAAATGCTTCACTCACATGATCTCATTTGATCTTTAAAACAATCTTGAAAAGTCGGTACTATTATTATTTCCCATTTTACAGGTGTGGAAATTGAGGCTGAGAGAAATTTTTTAAGTGACTGACCTAGGCTTACAAAGCTAATATGTTAAGTCAGAATTTGAACTCAAATCTCACTGATTCCAAGTCCCATGCTCTAGCGACTATATTATCTACTGTCTTAAAATGTAAAGAAGTCAGTTTTGTCAGGATTCCATCTCTCTAGGAACTGAGATTTAGGAATAAGAGCCATCCCTCTCAATGAAAAAAGGCTCCCGCTTGCTCTCCCTTAATTGGGCTCTCTCTACTTGGAGATAGATAGAATGAGACAGATGAGAGGGAGCACTGTAAGAAGAAAAAAGGAGAAAAGAAGTGCCTCTAGAAAATCAATATCATACTTTAAACTGGTAACTTTCCCTAGAGTTTATAAAGCTTTCCTCATAAATTTTTCCCAGCAATTTATCTTTAATTAATTTATTTATCTTGCATTTATTTATTATCTCTCCCATTTCCCTCTCCCTAATTGAGCAATTAAAAAAAGAAAAAAAAATTGCAAGGCCAACAGAACCAAAGCCCATCTTTGCCATGGCCAATAAGGCATATTTCCCACTGTGTGTCTCATCCATCACTTCTTGGGCAGGAGGCGAATTTCCCCAACTTTTTCCATTTTCAGAGCAATCATACAAAGGAGATGGAGCAGGAATCATCATCCCCATGTTAGAGAAAAGAGAACTGGTTGGTCCAAAATCAGGCAGGAAGCCACATGGGAAAGCCAAGACTGGACAAAGTGCCGTGGAGACAACAGACTTTGGATTCAGAAAAATGGGTTTGCCATAATTTGGTTCCTTTGCTTCTGTGACCTCCCCTTGGTACCTTTTTTTCCTCATTTGGAAAATGATACCTCTAGGATCCTGACTTTGGAAGCCATCCGTTCCAGTCCCTTCATTTTACAGATGAGGACACTGAGGTGGAAGACATGAAATTCAAGGTCACACATGGTCTGGATGTGAAAGGAACCGGGTCTTCTGACTGAAAGCCCAAGATTCTTTTCTCTTCCCAAAGTTATCTCAGCTACTACTTGTGCATCCCTCACAATCTCACTCCATTTTGTTCACTCAGGAGGTCACAGGGGGCTCATGTGGAGAGTTTGTAAGGATTTGATGTCTGATGTTTCTAAGAACTGAATTTCCTGATTTGCTGTTCTGGATTGTCACTCCCTTCCCCTTCCACCTGCTGGACAGATGTAAGTATGGGATTAGGGCTTCTCGGGTCACCTTAAAGTCACGGCTGCCCCTTCTGTCAACGCAGTAAATGCCCACTCCGTTCATGGCATCTGGAAGTGCCAGGAAGAGTGGACACAGGAGAGCACTTGGCCAGGCACTGGAATAGCAGCCACTATTATGTTTTAAAACAGAAGAAGAAGGGGGGAAAAATTCTCAGCCTTTAGGGAGCCTCAGGGCTGATATTAAGTGAATAGGAGGGGAGTCACCTGCAAAAAGATGAAGTCGCTGGAGGCAGGATCTGAGTGAGGGAGGGGAGCTGACTGGGTGTTTCCAGGGTCCTTCCACCTCCATCCTCTCTCTCTCTCTCTCTCTCTCTCTCTCTCTCTCTCTCTCTCTCTCTCTCTCTCTCTCTCTC
>JAJPUD010000739.1:291807-338261 GCA_023553655.1 Myrmecobius fasciatus | reverse complement strand
GATGGATGGATGGATGGATGGATGGATGGATGGATGGATGGATGGATAGGTGGATGGACAGACAGACAGATAGCCACAAATATATTTATTAAGCACCTACTATGTGTCGGGCACTGGGGTATAAGTACAAAAAATTAAACAATCTGTACTCATGAGGTGCTTACATTCTAATGGGTGAGATAAGTAGGAATATTCTTCACTTCTGATGAAAAAGAAGAAAGAGATTGAGAATGATGAGAAAGGTTAGGAAATAGGTTGCCTCTAAAGTCAGCAAGGTTTAAATCTGATATTTACCACTTATCCCTTGTGTGATCTTGGGCAAGTCACTCTCTCTGAGCCTTAGTTTGTTTCCTCAGTTAAAAAATATGAAGGTTAGACTGGGATCTCTAAGGTCCCTTCCATTTCTAAACCTTTGATCCTATGAGTTCATATAGGATTATCTCAATATTCTCAGTAAAATAGAAGGCTGAATAATCCATTTTAAATATTGAACGCATCAGAGACACACAAGGGAACATATAAGATGCAAATATATAAGACCAACAGCCATCCTCCAAAAAAAAATAAATAAGTGGTCAAAGGATAGGAGCAAATAGCTTCTGAAAGAAGAAATGCAAACTACCCACAACCACATTTTTAAATGTTCCAGAGAAATACAAATTAAAACAACTTTGAGGCTTTATCTCCCACACATTAAATTGGCAAAGATGGAAATAATTAATGTAGGAGAGGCTGTAAGAAATTAAGCACATGAATATATTACTAGTCAAGATGTAAAATGGATCGATCCATCTTTATTTTAGAAAACAGTTGACAACAGATCCAGCCATTCTGGAGAGCAATCTGGAACTATACTCAAAGAATTATCAAACTGTGCATCCCATTTGACCCAGCAGTGTTTCTACTGGGCCTATATCCCAAAGAGATCTTAGACGAGGGAAAGGGCCCCACATGTGCAAGAATGTTTGTGGCAGCCCTTTTTGTAGTGGCTAGAAACTGGAAACTGAATGGATGCCCATCAATTGGAGAATGGCTGAATAAATTATGGCATATGAATGTCATGGAATATTATTTCTCTGTAAGAAACGACCAGCAGGACGATTTCAGAGAGGCCTGGAGAGACTTGTATGAACTGATGCTGAGTGAAATGAGCAGAACCAGGAGATCATTATACACAGAAACAACAATACTATATGAGGATCAGTTCTGATGGATATGACTTTTTCCAACAATGAGATGATTCGGATCAGTTCCAATAATCTTATGATGAAGAGAACCATCTACACCCAGAGAGAGGACTGAGTATAGACCACAACATAGCATTTTCACTCTTTTTGTTGTTCCCTTGCATTTTGTTTTCTTTCTCAGTTTTTTTCCTTCTTGATCCAATTTTTCTTGTGCAGCAAGATAACTGTATAAATATGTGTACATACATTGCACTTAACATATATTTTAACATATTTAACATGTATTGGATTACCTGCCATCTAGGGAAGGGGGTGGGGGAAAGGAGAGGAAAATTTGGAACACAGTGTTTTGCAAGGGTCAATGTTGAAAAATTGCATATGTTTTGAAGATAAAAAGCTTTAATTGAAAGAAAGAAAGAAAACAGTTCACAATTATATTAGAAAAGTGACTGAACTATTCATAACTTTTGATCTGTTGATGCTGGTACTGGATATAAAACCCAGGAAACTCAATGGCAGAAGGGAGAGGTCCCCTGTAGTTTTACAATAGCTAAAAACCCAGGGAGGGAGAATAGGGACCTATTGATTGGATAAATTATAGAATGTTACTATAATGGAATCTTAGCATCTTTTATTGTTGTTGTTCATCTTCATTTCTGAAGAGAACTAATAATGGGGTAATATCTTGACTCATACGTGAATTGGACTTCAGTGAAGAAGCATTGCACAAAGCTGTCAGCTCACTCTTCTACAGTGATTGAAGTCCAATGGCAACACAAAAGTGAAGATAACTGGAAATAGCCCAGGATGCAGTGGATGACCTTGGAGTCTTTCAGCGTCTCACCAGTCTCTAAGCACTCCACAGTGCCTACTTCAGCCCCCTTTATAATTGTTGGAACAAAATTGATACCTGACCCTTCTGCCAGGGGAAGTTTTCACATGCTTGGAGTAGACATTCCCTTAATTCACCAACAATTTTGAGACTTGATAAGGTACAAAAAGAATTCAGAAAATCACAAAGTGGCTTTCAGAGCAAAAAGAAAAAAAAACAGAACCAAGAGCGCAATATGCCCATCTACTATGATGTAAGGGAAAACAACACTGACAATCAAACCCATCTCAGAATAAATGCAATTATCATATTTGATTTTGTTGAATCAATGGGGATATATATCCTCCCTTCTCTTTTTCTCCCTTCCCTCAGGCTATGGGTGAGGTTAAGTCACTGTGTCAATCAGCCTTGCTTCTTTTTTCTTGGGACAAAGGGCTGTAGTGGGAAGTAATTGAGATATTATTAATGCAACATTTTTAAAAGGATGACCAGTGCAGTAAAAAGGTGGGGGGGGACATATGGGACACCCCATAAAATATATGTTAAATACAATGTATGTATACATATTTATACCGTTATCTTGCTGCTCAAGAAAAAATTGGATCAAGAAAGGGGAAAAAACTGAGAAAGAAAACAAAATGCAATGAAAGAAAAAATTAATAAAATAAAACAGAAGAATCATTGAGCAGTCTTGGGGCTGGGTAAGATTCTATACTATGAATTAACTTTAAGGGAAGGCAAAGGACCATCTGGGAAGTTTTTCTAGGCAAAGACTAGCCCAGGTAGGATGGTGCATTGGGCAGCCTGGAGATGGGATATCTGGCAGAAAAGAATAAGAATAGAACCAAACCAAAGGCCAGTCACTCATTCTGCCTCTTTGACTCATGTAACAATCTGGATGACAGAGGACCATGCTGGCCATTTCCACCAGCAGCCCAAAGATGATGGAGGAAACATGAACAGGTCATTCTTTGTATAAACTCTCCCTGGAGGTCTTAGTGGACTACAAGCTCTTGGGGAGACCAAAGTGGGGCATGGTGGACAAAAACAGCTAATGCAGTCTTAAGATTAAGTAGCATCCTTTCTCAAACAAGAGAATAGTCCCACCCACTGACCTAGGAAGACCATTCTGGGATATTGTGTTCAGTTAGGGGCACCATATCTTGGAAAGATATTGAGAAGCTGGGTTATGTCCAGAGGAGGATGACCAAGAGGGGGCAGAAGAACTGGGAATTTTTTCCCCCAGGAAAAAAGGCTTAGGGGAGACATAAGACCATCTCCAAGTCTCTGACAGGCTCTCTTGTGGAAGACCCTTCTGTTTGTCTCTAGAGGGAAGAACTAGGAACAATATGTCAAAGTTTCAAACCAGGCAAACTTTGTCCCAGTGTAAGAATTCCTGTCGATGTTAACTGCCCAAAAGTGGAAAAGATAGCCTTAGTAAGTAGTGAGTTCCCCATCAGTAGAGGTATTCAAGTAAAAATCAGTTCCCTCTTGTCAAAGATGGCATAGGGGATATACCTATTCAAGTACACATTAGATTAAAGCTGTTTATAATTTTTGTCTTTAACCCCCCCTCCCCAATTCCTGGCATATGTTGCTGTTGTTCAATCATTTCAGTCTTGCCAAATTTTTTGTGATTCCTTGGCAAAGACACTAGAATGATTCGCCCTTTCTCTTGCCAGCTCATTTTATAGATGAGAAAGCTGAAGCAAACAGGGTTAAGTGACTTGCCCAGGGTCACACAGCTAAAAAATATCTGAGGCCAGATTTGAATTCAGGAAGATGAGCTTTCCTGACTCCAGGTACTGAATTCTAGCCACTGTGCCACCTGGCTCCCTGGCTGGCACACAGGAGGCACTGAATAAATGCTCAAGGAATTCTTTTTAATGAGCAATGAGATTCCTCCCAATTCTGATATCTTGTGAATCTATAAGTCTGTAATTTAGCTCTCAGCACCAGGCTGGAACTTGCACCAAGTTCTAATAGAACTCAACCAAGCAGTGAACACTTACTGAGCCCCTACTATATACCAGGCTACCTTACCTGAGGATTTTAAAAAAGGCAAAAGATAGCCCTGCCCTCAAGAAGCTTACAATCTAATTGGAGGAGACAACATGCAAACAAATATGTACAAAGCAAGAATACACAGGCTTAAAGAATGGAAGCTTCCTGAGGGCAGACTTGTTTTTTTACTTTGTATCCACAGTTTCTATCATTGTAATAGTAGGTGCTTAATAAATGCTTATTGAATAGATGAATAATGAATGGGTGGGTGGATGGGTAAATGAATAGTCATGGTCCTTGATTTTAAGGAGCTAACAGAAAGGGGATACTATGGGGGACTATTATTGAGGAGACTCTGAACAAATACATCCATGGTGATCACATGGCTGGTAGGTTGGCGGTACTTTGTTAATATACCTACAATGAACATCAGAAAGACTCCCAGAAGCCATCTTGACCTCAGCCAAGAACACCAGATTAATTCTTGCTCTTTTGGGAACTGTGCCAAGTCTGTCACAGCCTAAAGGATTCCTGTGGCATTAAACATGTCCCACTGTCTCTGGGCCCATAGTTTCCAGTGTTTTCTTTTTTTTTTTTTTTTTTTTTGCTGAGGCAATTGGGATTAAGTGACTTGCCCAGAGTCACACAGCTAGGAAGTATCTGAGACCAGATTTGAACTCAGGTCCTCCTCACTTCAGGGCTGGTGCTCTTAACTACTGCACCATCTAGCTGCCCACAGTGTTTTCTTCATAAGAAAATCGAGCTAGTCTATTGTCAGGAACATTTTCATATATTGAATACTAGTCTGGTGGAATTGAACTAGTCAAGAACTGAAGGAATTAATTTCCCCAGACTCATTTTAGTCTAATCCCATCTTTTAATGGGATCATAAAAAAGAGAGAAAATTGAATGCTTTCCCCACAGTCCCACAGTGGATTAGTGAGAGAGCTTTGGCTAGACCCCAGACTCGCAATCTAGGGTTCATTTCACCAAACTCCACTGCACTTCCTTTTGGCCCTCTAACAGGGAGGCTACTTTTGTCTGGACACCAGGAAAAAATTTCCTGAAATTAGAACTGGCCACAAATGGAATGGGCTGCCTTGGGAGGCAGTGAGTTCCCTGTTAACTAGAAGTCTTCTAATGGATATCTGGGCACTTGTTAGGGATGTCAAAGAAAACCCTCCTCCATACGGTTGGACTTGATGGCCACCAAAGTTCCAACACACTCTGAGACTCTGGATTCTAACTAGAAACAGATGTTTCCCAAATTCATAATGCTCCAGTGGCCCAATTTGGCACCTCCTCTCACTGAGCCCCAGCTTCTCCCACTTCCCACCCTATAATACTCAAAATGAGTCCCAAAGAGTAAAATTCAAGAAACTAAAAAATGACCATTATTCTAAGTTATTGCAGGCATTGATATCTAGGCAAGAGAGGAAGACTCAGATACTTATCAGCTATGTGAGTTTGGCCAAGTCCTGTGCCTGGACTAAGATCCTCCTCACCTAGCACATTATCACCTGGGTAACCCTGAGGGAGACCAACATTCTAGGAAGGACCTCAATCATGCTTCAGCTCACTCTTCCCTGGACTCTGACTCCTTCTCTCTTTCTAGGATTGTCCCTACCTGGGTACCATTCCCTCCCCCATCCAGCTCCTTATATGGGTTGTCTCCTCACCTTACATACAAGTTCCTCCCAGAGATTCTGTTTCTAGACTTATACCCCAAAGAGACCATTAATAGGAAGAATATCCCCATATTCAACAAAATATCTAAAATAGCAATTTTGTGATTAGAAATAATTGGAAATAAAAGAAATATCCTTTCATCGGGAAATGGCTGAGCAAACTGTGATACATGACTGGAATTAAATGGTGGGAAACAGTGATGAATGTGATGAATAATACAGAGAAGCTTAGGTGAATCTCCATGAACTGATGAAGAGAGAAGTATCCCAAGTCAAGAAAACAATTAAAAAAGAAAAAGCATCAGCCAAAGAGTACAATTAATTCATTAGCTAATATGGCAAAATTCAACAATATCCAATTGTGAAAGATAACTTCTTAATTTAAAAAAAAAGATGCCCAAACTAATCTACTTATTTAGTGCCATACCAATCAAACTCCCAAGAAATTATTTTACAGATCTAGAAAAAATAGTAGCAAAGTTCATTTGGAAGAACAAAAGGTCAAGGATTTCAAGGGGATTAATGAAAAAAAAAGGCAGATGAAGGTGGCCTTGCTGTACCAGATCTAAAACTATATTATAAAGCAGCGGTCATCAAAACCGTTTGGTACTGGCTAAGAAATAGAGCAGTCGATCAGTGGCACAGGATAGGATATCAGGACAATCTAGGCAATAACCTTAACAATTTAGTATTCGATAAACCCAAAGACCCCAGCTTTTGGGATAAATATTCACTATTTGGCAAAAACTGCTGGGAAAATTGGAAACTAGTGTGGAAGAAATTAGGGATTGACCCATACCTAACACCACATACCAAGATAAGATCTAAATGGGTTCATGATCTAGATATAAAGAGGAACTTTGTAAGCAAGTTAGAGGAACGTAATATAATTTATCTCTCAGACCTGTGGAGATGGAATAAATTTATGTCCAAAGAAGACCTGGAACTCCTAATTGAACACCAGATGGATAATTTTGATTATTTTAAGTTAAAAAGTTTCTGTACAAACAAAACAAATGCAGACAAGATTAGGAGGGAAGCATCAAATTGGGAAATCATCTTTACATTTAATGGTTCTGATAAAGGCCTCATTTCTAAAATAGAGAATTGTCTCATATATATAAGAATTCAAGCCACTCTTCAATGGATGGGTGGTCAAGGGATATGAACAGACAATTTTCAGATGATAAAATTAAAACCATCTCTAGTCATATGAAAAGTTGTTCCAAGTCACTATTGATCAGAGAAATGCAAATTAAGACAACTCTGAGATACCACTACACACCTGTTGGATTGGCTAGGGTGACGGGAGAAGATGACAACGAGTGTTGGAGGGGATGTGGGAAAACTGGGACACTGGTGCATTGTTGGTGGAGCTGTGAACAGATCCGGCCATTCTGGAGAGCAGCTTGGAGCTATGCCCAAAGGGTTGTTGGGCTGTGCATGCCCTTTGGCCCAGCGGTATTTCTACTGGGCCTGTATCCCGGGGAGATCTTGGAGGAGGGAGGGGGCCCCGCATGTGCAGGGGTGTTTGTGGCGGCCCTTTTTGTGGTGGCTGGAGGCTGGAGGCTGAGGGGATGCCCATCGGTTGGAGAGTGGCTGAATAAATTGTGGTGTATGAATGTTATGGAATGTTGTTGCTCTGTGGGAGGCGACCAGCGGGACGATTTCGGAGAGGCCTGGGGAGACTTGCATGAGCTGATGCTGGGTGAGACGAGCGGAACCAGGAGATCATCGTACATGGCAACAACAGTATTACATGATGGTCAGTTCTGATGGACATAGCTCTCTGCAACAAAGAATTGTCTCGGGCCAGTTCCAATTGTTCACTGAAGGGGACCGTGTACACCCAGAGAGAGGGAAATGCAATATGGACCGCAACGCAACATTTTCATGATCTCTACTGACATTTGTTTGCATTGTGTTGCCTTTCTCTGATTCTTTTTTTTTTCTTGTAGATAGGATTTTTCTTGCATAACTTCTCAAGCATTTCAACACTATTGGCATGTGGTGGACTTCCTGCCATGTAGGGGAGGGGAGGGGACTGGGGGTAGGGTTTGTAATGGAGGGCTTTGTGGGGATCGGTGTTGGGGAGCTACCCATACATGTGTTGTACAAATAAAAAGCTTTAAAAAAAAAGATGCACATTTTAAAATATTTCTTAATGGTCTTGATGAGAAGCTTCAGGTTCATCTGGCTACTTCTTGATTTTGCATCTTAATAAAAAGTAGCTAATAGCAATGGTTACAAGAGTGCAAATCATCAACAGATTAAAAGTGATTGTTGTAAAATCATGAAGAAGAGGAAGAAGAGAAAGAAAAGGAAGAAGAAGGAGGAAGAGGAGAAAGAGAGAGAAGGAGGAGGAGGAAGAGGAAGAGGAAGAGGAGGAAAGATAAGAAGCAATATGGTTTAAAAGAATGTAGGTACTATTTTGATCTCCATTTTGCAGACAAGGAAACTGAGGCAAACAGAGATGAAATGACTTGAGTCATATAGCTAGTGAGTGTCTGAAGCAGGATTTGAACTCTTCTAAACCCTTCCTGACTCCAGAAGTGACACTAGCTATTCTGCCATCAGTTATCTGTACAGATCTATCTTGTTTGTTAATTTGCATTCCTAGCACTTAGTACAGCATCAGGCAAATACTAAGTATTCAATAAATGCTTTCTCTATCCATCCATCCATTTATCTTACCATCTATCCCCATCTATCAATTCATCTTTGAATTCATCTGTCCATCCATCTAACTCTCTACTCATCCATTCATTTATCTACCTAGCTATCCATTCATTTATCCATTTATCTATCTAAGTGGCACAATGGATAGAGCCCTGGATCCCAATTCAAGAAGAACTGAATTCAAATCTAGCTATGCATACTTACTAGCTGTGTAACCCTAGGCAAATCACTTTACCTTTATTTGCCATATCTATAAAATGGGAATAATAACCACACCTACCTCAGAGGGTGGTTGGAAAGGATAAAGGAGATAATGATTTATGGGGTGCTTAGCACAGGGCCTGTAACATAATAAGGACAAAAGAAATGTTAGGTATTGTTATAATTATTATCTATCCTCCAAGTTGTGATGACTCAATCTCCCAAGGTAGCTTGCTTCAGTGGAATAAATGCTGGGTCTGAAGTCAGAGGGCCTTGGTTTGAATTCTTCATCTTCCACAAAAACATAGTCAGTAATCTGTAGGTAAAACAGCTCTCAAAGAGATACCAAGAGGTCTCCAAAGCATTATCCAAAGATTGAGATCAGTCTTTTGATGCTTATTGACCAAAGGACCCACAAGTGGGTTTCAAGTTAATCCACTTAGGGATGAAATTCATTCACACTGCCCCAGGTGTGCATCACAGCCTCCTAGCCCATCTTTCTGGGTAGGTCACTTCTCCCAGGTCTCATTTTTCCCAAGTTTTAAAGGAAGAGATTGGACCATATCGGAGCCATTGGCCCCATCCACAACCTTCTTAAGTGTCACTGAACCAGATTAAAATACAGTTAGGAAATGTTACCAAAATAAAGAAAAATATGACCAAATGATATTATTAAGTTAATAAAACTAAGTTAATATGCAGTCCATGGAGTAGTGATCCCCAAATCTATTTAAGTTTGACACCCAGGCCCCCCAATCCCAATATACTTGTGATTCCCTCTACTCTCTAGCCCAGGCCCTGGACTGCCCACCCTGAACTGATCAAAAAAGCTCAAGGAAAATAGAGAAGCTCTCTCAGTTTCCCAGTGATCCCCCTTCTCCCCCATCTCCAGAACCCTCCCCTACCAGTCTTTTTCTGGCCATCACCAGATTCCCTTTCTGGCATGCACTGCTAGAAGCTTTGGCTTCTCCTTACTAGAAGTACCCGGGCCTTCTACATCCAAAGACAGACCCTCCTCCATCATTCCTGCCTCACTGCCAGGCAGGCGAGGATGCTCTTTGGGAAGCCGCTGTGTGGTGGACAGAAAGTTAGACTTGGATTTAGCAGAGCCTTGTCTCTACTCACTCACTTCTTGGGCAAGAGACCTCATATCTTTGAGCCTTACTGTTCTGATCTGCAAAATGGTTTCCTTTTCTGTAAACATATAATAATAGAACCCACTTCAGAGAGTTGTTGTGAGAACCACAGGAGATAATAATTATAAAGAGCTTAATGCAGTGCCTGGCATATTGTAAGTACTATAGAAATGTTAGCTATGATTATGATTATCTCTAGAGTCTCCTACTGGTCTTTCCATTCATCTGTCTGTCTATATCTCAGTCTCCCTACTTATTATCCCAGAGCACTCATCAGAGCTAAGGTAAGGAAGTGCTTTGTAAAAGGGGAACTGTGTGAATGGGAAATACTTTATTAATTATTATCATCAACCCTATCACTTATCTCCTAGGGAAGTTATAAGGATCAAATGAGCTGATGTGTGAAAACTGATTTTGTCAACCATAAGTTCAAAGTTATGACTTATTGCAACTGGCAATGTTGCCCTCAACCAAAGTTATTTCCCAAACATTATAATAATCATTTCAGGCATTGTCACCAAACACCCCCCCCCAATATGGTCCAGAACCCAGTCCCAAGACCAGTCCAGTCCCTACCCAAGAGCCTTGAATCCTTGACCTGAAGAGAGTCTCAGCATCACCCTTCCCAGATAATTCTAAGTTTCCATCCTATCCCACCTTTAGCTCTGCTTGAGTGGAATTCACTCCCTCCCCCTTCCCCAATATTGTTTCACCTACTCTTTCTATTGGATCAGTCATTCACATCAATGTGTATCCCTGTACTCCAACTACAAATGAGACTTCACTGAAACTATTAACAGGGGGGCTAAGGACCAAAGATAGGGGCAGGGGTATAGGGAGAGAAAAGGCCTGGCATGGGGATTGGTCCTCAGAATGAAATGCTGACTGAGGTTTTAGAATTTAATATAATTTATTCATTCATTAATGAAGTATTTATTAAGTTTATTATGCACAAAACAAAGATGGCAGCTATGTGGTACAGCAGGTAGAGTGCCAGTCCTGGCGTCTAGATGCCTCTGAATTCAAATCCAGCATCACACTTACTAGTTGTATGACCTGGGTAAGTCATTTAACTCTGTTTGCCTCCATTTCCCCATCTGTGAAATGGACTAGAGAAAGAAAGAGAAAACTATTCCAATATCTTTGCCAAAAAAAACCCCAATGGGATCATAGGGAGTTGGACATGATTAAAACAGCTGAACAACAAAGCACAAGTAGGAAACACAGTTACTGTTCTTCAGTTTTTATTTCTTTTGGCAAGGCAATCAGGCTTAAGTGACTTGCCCAATGTTACACAACTAATTAAGTGTCTCAGGTTGGATTTGAACTCCTGCCTTCATGGATCCAGGCCATTGTTGTATCCACTGCATCACCTAGCTGCCCCTATGAGTTTTCATTCTAATGGAGAAAACCACATAAATGGAAGGTTTCATTCAGCTTCAAGGCTATTGGAAGATCCTATGGCCATAGATTTAGAGACCTGGAAAGGACCTTAGAGATGATCTAGTCCAATCCTCTCATTTTTACAAAAGGGAAAACTAAGACCCAGAGATGTCACTTGCCCAAGATTATGTGCAAGTAGTAAGTAGAAGGGCAGGGATTTGACCCCCAAATTCTAACTCCAAATTATGTTGCATCTCCTCATCTGGGGTTGGGAGGTCAAGTTCTACCACATGAGAAAAACAGGAACAAATTTCAAATGTTTGAGGAAAAAGCAGTCATTCTTTGAAATCACCAGAGAAATGTCAACCATTAATATTATTTAATAGTAAGCATGCTCTAGCCTCCTCTGCAGCTTGGAAGGATACCAACTCCACCTCCTCAACTCCCTCCTTGGAACCATGGGTCCAAACCCCCGAGCTTCTAACTAGAATAGCAGCTGGAAGGGTGGACATTAGCGGGTGGGGTAGTCTAATAACCTCGGCCTGCTCTAATTTTCTCATCTGAAACTGGGGATAATGACAGGATCTGGGAGGCTAAAAGTGTGAGGAGAACTAATGAATGCTTGCCTAGAACAGAAGAAATCTGTAGATGAAAGGGCATTATTAGCCACAAGGTGTTATTAAGAAAAGAGGAGGGGAGGGGAGTCAACCATGGAAATCCTGATGACATCAGGCAAAAGTCTGGGAATCACCTCTTAAGCCCAAGTCCACATGATAGTTCCACATCACCAAAAGGTACAGTCTGGTGCAAAGAGACATTTGCCCAATAAGCGCTCCTCCTTGTCATGGCCCCTATGTCCTAAAGCCCAGTTCAGTTTCCTGCATTTCAGCACATTTTCATTTGAAATCTCTGTGGGTCCAACAACTTTCTAGGTGCTGTGGATCAAATGGAGTCAGATAATATGAGAGGTGGAATATGGTGCTCAGAAATAAACATGAGATGTGCACAAATGCTTGTGGCAAATGTGCAGTGGTAAGAAACTGGAGACTGAATGGATGCCCATCAATTGGAGAATGGCTGAATAAATTATGGTATATGAATGTTATGGAATATTATTGCTCTGTAAGAAACGACCAGCAGGATGATTTCAGAGAGGCCTGGAGAGACTTGCATGAACTGATGCTGAGTGAAATGAGCAGAACCAGGAGATCATTATACACGGCTATATATATATATACACGGCAATAAGACTATATGATGACCAATTCTGATGGACATGGCTTTCTTCAACAATGAGATGATTCAGGCCAGTTCCAATGATTTTGTAATGAAGAGAGCCAACTACACCAGAGATAGTTCTGTGGGAACTGAGGGTGGATCACAACATAGCATTTCCACTCTTTTCATTGTTATTTGCTTGCATTTTGTTTTTTTTTCATTTTTTTCCTTTCTGATCTGATTTTTCTAGTGCAGCAAGATAATTGTATAAATATGTATGCATATATTGGATTTAACATAGATTTTTACCATGTTTAACATACATTGGATTACTTGCCATCTAGTAAAGGGGCTGGGGGAAGAGAGGAAATTAGAACAAACTATCATAGACTCAAAGAAAAAAATTAATAGACAGACTCAAAGAATCTCAGAGTTGGAAGATACTTTATATATTAATCAACCAAGCAATTCACCAGCATGTATTAAGTACCTACTATGTGTCACGATGTTGGACTCTGGAGACATGGAGACAAAAATGAAAGTCACTGCCCAGAAGAAATTAAATTCTTTTAGGAAAAAAATATATACATACATAAAATACTTAGTCACATATATACATATATATATATATATATATATACATATACATACACACACACACACACACACACACAACCAGCCTAGTTGTAGCAGAGACTCTACATTTATTCATCTCATATTGGCTCTGGAGTTAAAAGACCTGGATTCAATTTTATTACTTTTCTGTGTGAATTTGGGCAAGTCAATTCACTTCTCAGAGTTGCCTCTAAGGTTCGGTCCATCTGCACATGTAGGAGCCCGCTCCGTCCCTGTCCAGGGTGCTAGCCACTCAGGCAGCTGGAGAGGGGGCAGGTCTGAGCTCAAAGAAGGTGGCAGGGGCACTGCTGGAGAAGGGAGTCACTTTCCTTCTTTGACAGGGAAATTTGCAGCATAATTAAAATGAAATGTTGATGTCTGTGTTGCATGTTGCAATATTGATGTATGGGACGCATAAAACATCCCAGGAAGGCCCGGTTCCACTTTGTGATTTATGACCGCCAGCGTCCCGGCGCTGGCCGAGAAGCCCAGGAAACAGTGGGTGCACATGGGGAGAAGGGATTGTGCTTCATCGTTATAAAATAGAGGGATGGAAATAGGTGGAATTAAGTGCAGCCAACGAAGAGACAGCTCCTACTTTATGGGCCAAGCACTCACCTTCTGCTGACGGAGGCAGAGGCTGGCGTCCAGTGTGACCCTCTACCCCCTCCACTGCTAGGGCATATCCCATGTGGGATGCTGTAGGAGTAGTGGGTCATGGGTATGTCCAAGATTGGCCAGCACCAGCAGATCCAGTCCCACCTAAGGTTGCCTTCAGCCACTCTCCTTTCTCTGTCTTAATCAATCCTGATTTTTTTTAACTTTCCCATCCCCTAAAATCGCTGAGGAAATGGTCTCCACTACTGCCACTGTTCTTTGCCCTAACTCATCAGTCATCCCTTCCCTTGGGCCTTCAGAGACTGAAGATGGCTTTGGAGAAAGGACTTTCTTTCTGCAAAATTAAGGTCCTAGAATTAAATCAAAACACATCACAGAGTACAGAGTTTCCAAAATACTAAATATATACCACATACATACCACAATTACATAGATATATAGAGATGTATATTCATAGAGGCCAGGGGGATAATATAGTGCCTCCTATGTGCCAGGCCCTGTGCTCAATGCTTTACAACTATTATTTTATTTGATCCTCACAACAATCCTGAGAGATAGGTGCTCGTATTATCCCCACTTTACATTTGAAGAAAATGCAGCAAATAAAGCTGTTTTTTTTTCCCCGGGGGGCACACTGCTAGTGAGTATCTAAGGCTGGATCTGAACTCTCACCAACATAAAGGGAAGAACTACTTCATCAAAAGATCCATCAGAGTTGCCTCTTGCTGCACTCTCCATGAAAATGACAAATTTATGAAGAATTTCAGGTATTTTTCAACTAAAACACTTCTCTCTATGAAGTTCTTATTTCAAAATAAGTTCAGAATTTATCTCCTTTAGGAACCCCACCAACACCCAAGCATGAATGCCCCATTCCTTGAGTTACCATTTTGTAATGACATAAAGTTTCCCCTTATTGTCATTATGATTTTCCACATATACACTGGTCTATTTGGGGCATATGGGACAACCCTGTCACTTTGGGATTCTCTCTACCATCCCTAGAGATCATCTAGTCCCATAGCAATGTGGTAGGATCGTGAAATTATGAATTTATTATCAGTAAATGTTTGATTTGTATACATATTTTATATACCTATATTCCCAGGGTCATGTAAAAATTTCTCAGGCAAAAAGGAGTCATGAGTGGAAAAAGTTGAAGAAGGTTTGGTCTAGCCTGACCTCCTTATGTCACAGTTACAGAAAATAAGAGCTAGAAAGTTTAAATGATTCGTCCAAAGTGACCCAAATAATTGGGTTACCATTTTATATGTTGATATTATGTGACAAAGGACAAGGATCTTAACCTACATGCCCAAATCCAATGCTCCTTCCAATGTGCCGTCACATTCTGAAACTCAATTTCTTCATGTGCAAAACGGGCCTCATTTCCAGCCTTATATTGCCGGCCTTCTTGCTATTACTCACACATGATTTTCCTGCACCCAACTCCATGGGCCTGTGCACAGACTATCTTCCAAGTCTAAAACACATTCTCCCCTCCTCACTCCCACCTCTAAGAATGACTCAGTTCCAGACCCATCTCCACTTGCCAAAATTACCTTGATTTATTACATGCATCCAGCTCAGTTAGGTAACTCAGGGTAGAGTTCTGGATCTAAAGTCAGGGACACCTGAGTTCAAATCTAGCTTCAGATTTACTTAATAGCTGTGTGACCCTGAACAAGTCACTTAACCCTGTGTGCCTCAGAAGGAAATGGCAAACCTCTCCAGCATCCACCAAAGAAATCCTGAATGGGATCACGGAGATACTTGAACAACAATGCTAAGATAATGATGATGGTGCAATGGCAGAAATATTAATGGCAGCCAATGGGCCTGGATTACACAATGTCTTCACAGTAGTTCAGGACTGACCCTCCCACCATGGGTGATAGTAACTAAATAATAAGTAAGGGTCACGAAAAGGAGAAGCATGGTGGGACTAGGGAGAAGGGAGAGAAGCAAAATGATAGGAAACTGAAGAAATCTTTCATCTTAGATCCATACACTACTCCTGGGGATGGAATATTGCCTTAGGTAATCCTTATGAAGCGACAATATATGGACATTCATTCCTATCTATATAGAGAACATGAATGTGTATTTATTAAATAATACACACATACATATTTCAATATTTCAAAGCTCTGTGATTTCGTCCATGTGTACAGTCGCTCCATTTATACAGATAGCGACTCCTCCAAGCCTGAATAGACAAATCTCCAAGTCCCTGAGAAGGGAAGCAGTATGGTGCAATAAGAAAAGCACTGGATTCCATGTGTACGAACATCTGGGTTTGAGTCCAACTCAACTGGTCTAACTACTTGCCAGCTGAATGGCCATGGATACTTCTCTGGACCTTCATTTATCTATTAAAAAATACAATGTACACATATAACCAGAAATAAAAGAAAACAATAAAAAAAGAAAATGTTAGACTAGCTCATGTCAAAGATGCTCTCTGTCTTTAAATCTCTGCTCCTCTCTACAACCCTTGTAAGACTTCTAAGAAAGGGCCAATATAAAGAAAAGACTCTGAGCCTTTAAATCCCTTGTAAAAGTGAGTTGTGACTTTAAAATCCAAAAGCTGGTGGTCAAATCTCTGCCCACATTGAACTTTGAACTTAGACAGACTGGTCACTGCTTGGACTCTACCCAAAGACTCTGCAATTTGGGAAGACCCAAGGTCACCTCTGTGCCATCATGATCCAATGGAGGATTATCAACCAGTCAACAACTATTTATGATGTGTCTACTCTATACAAGGTACCATATATACAGTCACTTAAGGTAGCTTTTATAAGTGTGTGTGTGTGTGTGTGTGTGTGTGTGTGTGCATAAATGTACAAAGTCACAGAGGACCCTTGTAGCAAAGGGTAATGGGCTTAAAGGCTTTGGGTAAGCAAAAGGCCAGAGCAGGGGTGATTAACCTCAGATTCATGAATTCCCCTCCAGGGTCGATAGATAAATTTCAAGGGATCCATAAACTTGGATGAGAAAGTAGGGAGGGAAAGAGAGAAAGCATCTTTATTTCCACTTGCCCTCTAACTGAAATTTAACTTTTCCTTCAAGTCTGAACCTAGACAACAAAATACTCTTCTAAGAATAATTTATGGCTTTCACCAGAAGGCCAAAGGGGGCCATGAGATTAACCTTTGCCAGCTAATCAGTCCAAAAACCTTCATCAAGCACCTACGGCATGCCAGACACTGGAGATATAAATATGTATACAAAAAACACAGTCTTTTCAAGGAGCTTATGATCTAATGGGAGAACACCATACACAAAAAGAAACTGAAAAGGGTGGGGAAGACCCAAGGGACTCCTGTCTTAGCAAGTTAAGTGCTGGAAGGACTTGGTAGGTCAATTATTGACACAAGAATTGTTTTTAACAATTTTACTCTGACTTGCCATAATTTCTCCTCACTGTGTAAAAGCACTTCAAACAAAAATAATTGCTAGCAGAGAAAATTTTAGAGCAGCAAACTAGTGAATAGAGTGCTGGGTCTGGAGGTGGGAAGACCTGAGTTCAAATCCAGTTTCACTTACTAGCTGTGTGACTCTAGGCAAGTCACTTAACTCTCATCTATAAAATGAGCTGGAAAAAGAAATGGCAAATCACTTCAATATCTTTGTCAAGAAAACCCCAAATGGGGTCACAAAGAGTTGGATACAACTTTAAAACATCTAAACAATCATTATAATTTTATTTTGAAATAGAAATGTTCATCCTCTGTCTCTAGCATATGTAAATACACTATGTCAATTGACAGATCTTGTTCCTCTGAGATATTTTTCAGTTCTTATCTGACTTTAAGGGGATTTTGGACCCTCATTTCTTCTCCAGAGAACAAGGAGAAAAGGGATTGTTAGTAGAGATAATTATTTAGAAGATAGGAAGCTCTGGAAATCATCTAAAACTAATCTACTTGCTTAGCCTAGCACAAGGGACGACGGGTAGAAGTTACAGAGATTGATTTGGTCTAGGTAATCTTCATAACAATAAGAGTTGTCCAAACATTGCATGGGATACTTGGACAAGAAGAGGGTTCTCCCCTTCTTTAAAGAGAGTCATAAAAGCCAGCTGACCATTTATTGGGTATCTAGTAGGGCAGTGGGATCAAACACACTGCCCATGGGTTGCATTCAAAAGCAACACTCCCATGTAGCCCAAACCAGATTAAAATGTAATTGGGAAACATTTAACAAAATAAATAAAAATAAGATAAAACATAGGTAATGTTACTAAGTCAATATACAGGGATCCTTCTGAATATATTAGTGGCTCTTTTTTCAAGGAAATTTTGACATTCATTCAAATCATTCTTGTTCAAGTTCAAAATCAACTAAATGACCACTAAAAATGACCCTTCAGATTATGAGACTGGGCAGTAATTGGACAGCATGTGCCTGATGACTGAATAAGCTTCTCTGAGACCCCAAAGTCTGCCAGGGAGAAATCCAGAGTGGTCTCCTGTTTACTAGATGCTTGAGATGGATGTAGGCGGATAGAGTGTTTCTAACCAAGGCCCCAGAATAGTCCATGAGGGCACAGGACAAGTCTCAGAGGAAAAGCTTCTTTCTCTTTGGAGAGACACTGCTGGCTAGAAGCTGCAGGGCCAAAGCAGATGCCAACTGCTGGGAGCCACAGAGACCTAGAGAAGTGACTGTCTGAGAGGATGGTGAGTGTCACCTGCTTGGAGCTGCCACCAGCTGCAGTAGGCACCCCATGCTGAGGAGCCCCAAGAAGCCAGGTCTGCCAAGCGTCTGACTTAGTATAGGACTATAAGTGGCTGAGGCTCCCCAAGTCTCTAAAAATGGTCTGCTTATTGGAAGGTGCAGTGTTTCTACTGTTTTTCTTAAACTTTGAAAAAAGAAAAAGAAAGACTTGCTTTTTCTTGGAGATTGGTGAACCCTGTGTTTGCAAAGGGGTTTGGTGAATCTTAGCAGGTACAGAGGAGTTCCTAATTTGGGGGTAGGGTTAGGAAATCAGGAAAGAGAGGAAGCCCCAAAAAGTACTTAGGCCCTTCATATGAAAGGCACTGACGTGAGAAAAATATTTTTTTGTATAGTGGAGTTAAAGTTTCCAGGGATACTCTCCTCAGATCCACATTCCCCTCCCCAAACCAAGCACATTCTCCATGGGGCTCAGTTACTTGGTTTAAACAAAATTTACTGAGATACTCATGAAGGGGAAGAAAGTACAGGCTGAGAAATGCTGGCAGGCCAAATTTCTAGTAGACACAAGGTGGGGGAGAGATGGGGAAAGGAAAGGATAGCAGAATGTCTCACCTTTCCTCCTCTTCTTTTCCCTCTTCTTTCTCATCCTCCCCTCCTCTTCCTCCTTGTCTTTCTTTCTCTTCTCTCCCCCTCGCTTCTCATTTTTCCTCCTCTCCTCTCCTTCTTCCTCCCCTATCCTTCCCCTTTCTTTCTTCCTCCTCCTCATCTCCCACCTCCTCTTTTTCTTTTCCCCCCACTTCTTTTTTCTTCCTCCTACTGTCTCCTCCTCTTCATTTTTCTTCTCTTCCTTTCTTCTCCCTTTTTCATCTCCCTCTTCCTTAACTTCTTCTTCCCCTCCTCTCTTTCTTCTCTCTCCTCCATCCTTTCCCTTCCTACTGTCTCTTCCTCTTCCTTCTCCCCTTCTCTCTTTCCTCCCTTCCCTTTTTTCCCTCTTCATCTTCCCTTTCCTCCTTCTTTCCTCTGCTTTTTCATTCTCTTCTTCTTCCCCATCTTACTTCTCTCTCCCTCTGTCCCTGTTGCTGTGCTGAGTTGGACGGAAGCCCAAGAGTGAGCCCCAGTCAGACCCTCCACTCAGTGGATAATTTACTGCAAATGAGGAGCATTTCTATAATGGAAAAAGGCCTGCCCATCCCACTAGACCCCTGAGGGTGATTTGCTGGGGATCTCTCAATAATGGAAGAGAAGCTTCACTCATCAACATTTTCTTAAAGAGCTGCCTGGGGGAGGGGAGGAGAAAGTAGGGATGGAGAGGAGAAGCAACAGAGAGAAGGGGAGAAAGAAAGCACAGAAAAGAGCAATGGAAACCTGGAGAGAAAGAGGGAACAGAGAGAAGAGGAGAGGGGAGAGGAAACTAGAAAAGCAGGAAAGCAAGTCATGGGAAGGAAGAAGGGGAAGAAGTAGGGAAGAAAGAGGAGGGAAGAGGAGAAATGAAGAGGAGGGAGAAGAAGGAAGGGTGGGATGGGAAAAGGAAAAGTGAGCAAAGAGGAGGGAGATGGGAATGTTCAGATGACCTGGGAAAAGAAAGTAAGACAATGAAAATGGGGGAGAAAGAAAATAACCACCAAACTATCCCACAGCTGAGAGTTAAAAATAGATTGGTAGAGAAGAAAAGACAGAATGAGAGCAGTTGTCTTAAGAGAGAAAAGAATGGGGATGGAGGCAAAGGAAGGAGTTACGGAATAGTTACAAAGGATGAAAAATGACAAGAGAATTTAGGCTGCCCCATATGTGTCTTCAGGTGGCTCAACCCAGGGCTAGAAATTTAATCTGTCTGGTCACCAGTAATCATGTTTGGCAGGCATTGGGCCTGGCCTCCTCAGGCCAGCTGACCATATCCTGGGACACCAATAGCCCTCTGGGGTTCAAATCACTCCCTTCCAGAAAAGGGCCATCAGGAAAAGTCCCTTGCACAGTGCTCAAAGCTTTCCCAAGGAATAGGTGGGAAGTGGTGGAGGCTGCATATAGATCTGATCCCACTTATTTTAGCACCAAATCACCTTCAAAATCAATCTCCTAACACAACTGTCCACAGCCTAGACCCCACACCCCAGGGGTAGCTCACTCTAGAAAGTTTGGGACCTGAGTTTAAGGTTCAACTGAATCATTAAGTCACTTGGTGACCTTAACCAAGTCACTTCCCACACACACCCCAGGTCTCAGCTTCCTTTTCTGTAACATGTATTAAATTTATTCAAAGGTCCCTCCCAACTCTGACCTCCTTATAATCCATAGATCTGGGTTAACAATAACAAACAGGGCTTCAGGCTAAAATTGAGATGAGTTTGAGAATTCCCAAGCTAAGAGACCATCTTGGACCTCCACCTCAAAAAGATTATTGTTTTCTCCATGACAGATGAAAAAGTAGTGGAAACAATGCAGAATTTGGAGTCCAAACACCAGAACTCAAGTCTGAGGTCTCCCACCCTCTGACCCAGGGAGATCCCTGACCAGAGGCCACCCCACTTCTGACTCTCAGGTGCCTCCCCTCCGGAATGAGGGGATTGGATTAGAGCATTTCTGAAGTGTCTTCCAGCTCTTTATCCCAAGAGCCCAGGAGACCCAATAGGGAGAAAGGCTGGTTCAAGGGTCCCCAACAGGGTCAGGCAAAGCTGAGGACACAGCCAGCCCCTTTCTCTGACTTCTAATCTTGGATACTTTCATTCACTCCAGAGGACAGTACCCAGCTCCACTCACAAGAAAAATGGACCAGCTGTTGGAAAACCTCCATTCTCCATGAGTGGGAGGGGGGGAAGAGAGGAGGAAAAGGGGACGATGATTTTCTCTTATAGGTCCAAGAGTCTTTCCTGAACACCTCCTGAGAGTTGAGTCCTGTCATAAGTGTTGAAAGGGATTGGAAGGGAACTGGAGTTACATTCACTACCCTTGTTGTTCTGTCATTCTTAAGTTGTCCTGAAGCTTTGTGACCCCATGTGGGGTTTTCTTGGCAAAGATACTGGCAGGATTGGTCATTTCCTTCTCCGGCTCATTTTGCAGGTGAGGAAACTGAGGCAAACAGAGTGAAATGCTCTGCCCAGGGTCACATAGCTAGAAGGATTTGACCTCCTGAGTCTAGGTCCAGTGCTCAATGCATCCAGTCACTTAGTTGCCATCCTCACAAAGTCTCTGATCCAGAATGGCCAAAAGAGAAGAGTACACACAAACCACAAATCTATGTGGGGTAACAAGGGTCTGAGGGAGGTCTATCTTTTTTCATGAGCTTGCCCTTCTGGGTGAGGAGTGAGCACTGTGTCCTTTCCCTTACAGGCCCATGGTAGTCCTAGAGGGATTTACAAATGGAAGGAATCCTACAGTCTAGGGAGGTAGCACACTAGATAGAGTCCTGAATGTAGAGTCAGGTCTTGAATTCAGATGTGACCCTGAGCAAGTCATTTAAGCTCTGGCTGCCTCCCTTTCATCACCTGCAAAATGAGAATGATAGGGGCAGCTAGGTGGCACAGTGGTTAGAGCACCAGCCCTGAAGTCAGGAGGACCTGAGTTCAAATTTGGTCTCAGACACTTCCTAGCTGTGTGACTCTGGGCAAGTCACTTAACCCCAATTGCCTCAGCAAAAAGCAAAAAAAAAAAAATGGGAATGATATAACAGCACCAGAGTTATTGGGAGAATCAAATGAGATCATATTTATAAAGTGTTCAGCACATAGTAGGTACTTAATGAATTGTTGTTCCCTTCCCCCAATCTTTTACTTTTATCCAGGAAGAAACATAGGTGGGGGAAAAGTGATTTGCCCAGAATTCAGTTCAATTCAGTTAAATAAACATTGACAAGGAGTTATAAAGGCGCATTCAGAGCATGGACTCTCTGGTTGCTACCCTACTCACAGAGCACAGGATATCTGGGCTGCCCTATGGATCCCCTCCTCAGCTCGGCCCATGGCCTCTTTGTGTGGCCTCCTGGGAGGGCCACCCTTGCCACAGGCCCATTGGGGAGATTGACAGCTGGCGATTACCCAGAGCCACGCAGCTGGAGCTGAGCTGAGAACCAGGAGTGCATTCTGTTCCCAGCCGAGCTCCACCCTGAATCCTCTGGGCGGCCTCTTCAGCTCTGGGCCTCCTCTCCAAAGCACCCCAAAAGAGCTTTCCCCAGCAAGCCGCTCTAATGAACTAATTAGTAGCGTCTCTGCATAGGCCAAGTCCCCTATAAATGCTTAGCATCATTAGCAGCAGGAGCTGGGAGTGTGACCAGCTAGCAACAACAGTCCTGCTGACAGAGCTGGTTTCAGCGCCTGGACCAGGGATGTTATTATTTTTGTTAGGAGTGGGGATTATTATTAATATTGGATGCTATTCATAATGATTTTACAGAGCCCAATTCCAGGGACCTTGACATACTTCTCTGCTGGAGATTCCCTGGGAGGACTGGGTGGCTTTGTGGCTGAGAAATGATAGACTGGGAAAAGAAGGGGATGTCAAAACAGAAGTGAAACACAGAAGCTTAATTCATTAGGGGAGTCCAAGAGCAAAAGGATTAGAAGTCAGAGTCTCGTTTTTCTTCCTTTCCATTAATACAGAAGGGGTCTTAAGGACTGATTCCAACTCCAATTCAGACTTAGACCCAATTCTCCTCCTCACCACCACCCCCCCACTTTGAAGTTTTGCAGATCTGTACTTTTTATCTTATTTGATCTTCACAGCAACCCTGTGAGGCAGGTGCTGTTAGTAGAGCCATTTTATAGTCAATGGTCAACAAGCATTTATTAAGCACTTACTATGTACCAGGCACTGTGTTGAGTACCTGGGGATACAAAGAAAGGTAAGCAGATAGAGTTTATCAAGGATTAAAACCAGAAGCCCAATACCTTTGTTCTAGCAATGTCTCTACTGGATCTATGTCCCAAAGAGATCATAAAAAAAAGGAAAGGACCCACATGTGCAAGAATGTTTGTGGCAGCCCTTTTTTGTAGTGGCTAGAAACTGGAAAGTGAATAAATGCCCATCAATTGGAGAGTGGCTGAATAATGGTCTATGAATGTTATGGAGTATTATCATTCTATAAGAAATGATCAGCAGGATGATTTCAGAGAGGCCTAGAGAGACTTATATAAACTGATGCTGAGTGAAGTGAATAGAAACAAGAGAACATTGTACACAGCAATAACAAGATTATGTGATGATCAATTCTGATGGATGTGGCTCTTTTCAACAGTGAGGTGATTCAGCCCAGTTCCAATAGACTTGGGATGGAGAGAGCCATCTGCATCCATAGAGAGGACTGGGGTGACTGAGTGTGGATAATAACAGAGTATTTTCACTTTTTGTTGTTGTTTGCTTGTATTTGGTTTTCTTTCTCATTTTTTCCTTTTTGATCTTATTTTTCTTGTACTGCATGATAAATGTGGAAATATGTATAGAAGACTTGCACATGTTTAATGTATATTAAATTAATTGTCTTCTAGGGGAGGGAGTGTGGAGAAGCGAGAGAGAAAAAAAGTTTTGGAACACAAGATTCTTAAAGGTGAATGTTAAAAAACTATGCATATGTTTTGAAAATAAAAGGCTTTATTTAAAAAACAGAAGCTCAGCTCCCTTTTTTCAACACTGATCTTGGCCAATATAGAGTTGACCAGTGTGGTGGGATGGACAAAATACCAGCCCATGGGTCAGGAGATCTGATTTCTAATCTCAGAGATTCAACACTTCCCCTTTCAGTTTTTTCATATTTCAGATGAAGATCTTGGATTCGGCACGCTCTAATGTTCCAGTTCTGAAATCATATGCTTGTGAATGGCTTACAGAGGAGAGGGTCCTTTCTGTTCCTAGATTGTTGGCAGTTTGTAGAAACTGGCTTCTGACATCAATAAATATTGATCTCCTGGGCTCTCCTGCTGGGCTTTCCATGAGAGCTATTAGGCATCTGCCTTACAAAGGCACTTGTCTCCAACGTCCTGTCAAGATCCTGGGGGATGTAAGAAGAGCCTGTGTAGACAAGGACCCCACCCAGCTCAGCAGGGTCCAGGTTGGAGGGAGCCAGCCCCCCTCTGCCAGCTCTGCCCAATGCCAGAGGCCACTAATGAAGATGGATTGACTCAGACTGGATATCCTGGGCACTAATGAAAATTGTTTAATAGTCAGGACCAATCAAGAGAAGTGGTGATTAATTAGCACGAAGAGAAAGTTAATGGCATGAGTTGACTTAAAAAGGGTGAGGTAACTAGGACTCTCGCCTGTTTGGCCCCACAGTCTCTGCAGCCATTTGGCTCTCATTGGGAGCTCAGTCCCTGGTACCATCCCCTCTCCAGTGGGTACCATGAAACATCTTAGTGTTGCCAGGGTTCCTTCCCATACCGCATCTTCTTCATCACTCTGGAGCAGACCCAGTCATTCAATGAAAGAGCTACAGCTCAATAAAATTGTCATAGATTGACTTCATATGTCCTTATAGATATAAGGTAGAAATATACATAAGTTTTTTTATTTTTTAACTCTGTATTTGTTAATTCCATATTCCCAACACCTAGCTCAGTGCTTGGAACATGGTGGCTTCTTAATAAATCCTGATTGAGTGATTGATTGAAGGGGAAAAAAGGATAAAGGAAAAGAGAGGACTACTGTTTGGGGTGAATGGGATGATGATAGCACATGAGAATCAGTTGATCAATCAACAAGCATCTAAAATTCAGTACTTACCATCTGTCTTAAGCATTGTGCTAAATTTTGAAGATGCAAAGGGTGATTTTTAAAAAAGTTCCTCCCTTCATAGGTAGATAGATAGATAGGTAGGTAAGTAAGGAGATAGGGGCAGACAAAGACAGACAGACAGACAGACAGACAGAAAATATGCACTAGCAGCTTGAAAAAATCTTCCCACAGAAGATGGGCTTGGAGCTCAGTGTTGAAGAAAGCCAAAGAGAGAAGGTTGAACTCAGCTCTTAGTTGAAGTTATTTTTTTCTTTGTTTTTCTTTTGTGAGGCAATTGGGGTTAAGTGACTTGCCCAGGATTGCACAGCTAATACGGAGTAATTAAAGATAAGGCAAATTCTTGCCTCCTCCTGACTCCAGGGCTGGTGCTCTATCCACTATGTCACCTAGCGTCCTCCATTTTTTTCTTATAAGGAGGATGATCTTTGGACTAGAAAGAGCAGAATGATCATGGCTAATAAGGAGTTGGTTCCCAAGAGGAGTAAGGAGAAATGAAGAAAGTCCTGAACTGTCTTTGATGAGTTTAGGTTACCAAACTCAGACAAACTCTATTTTCTGATACAGAAATAGGCAGAAGTGATTGCTGATTCACTGGGGCTTATAGAGAAGTGGGCAATGAATGCTATCCAATCCAATATTGTTCTGATTCTCAAAAAAAGGGGGGGGGATGGGATCTACAAATACAGGCTCATGCATGAGCAACACTTCAACTCCTGACAAAATGCAAGATGTTTATAGTTAAAGGAATGAATCTAGAAATCTAGAAATATCTGGATTATATAGAAAATCTAGATAGGTTAGATGCAGAATAGGATTTCTAGAAAAAGCAAGCAGTGATCTAAAAAAATAGCTTAGCTTCACCAAGGAACAGACATGCCAGTTTAACTACATTGTCTCTTTTGACAGGATTAGTAGCCTAATAGAGCTGAGGAATGCTACAGATATAGCCTACCTGGATTTTCACCATCATTTGACAATCTATTAGGCTACATCTCATGTACAAGATGGACAGCTGCATTTCATGTGTGTCTTTCAAATAGTTATATATGTATATCATTTCCCTTATGAGAACACAAACTACCTACTTTGTCCAAAAAAGTCAGTAAACTGTACATCCCCTTTGACCCTGCTAAGCCTATATTTCAAAAAGAACCAGAGAGAGACAGAAAGAGAATGCATAAATATAAAAGTATTTGTAGCACCTCTTTTTGGAATGGAAAAATCTAGGAACTACATGGGGAGGGTTATGTCCCTTCTGCTGGAGAGTAATGGTTGAGCAAAATGTAATATATTAATGGAATGGAAGGTCATTGTGCCATAAGAAATGATGAAAGGGATGGTTTCAAAGAAATCTGGGAGAATTCTGATACAAAGTAAAGGGAGCAGAGCCAGGAGGATAATTTATACAATAACAACAACATTGTAAACACAAAAAAATTGAAAGACTTAAGAAATATGATCAACTCAATAACTAAGCATGATTCCAGAGGACCAAAGATGAATACATCCTGAGATGATGGAATCAAGATGCAGAGTGAGACATATATTTTTTGGACATGGCCAATGTAAAAAATATGCTTTGCTTGAATAAACATATTTGTCGCAAAGGTTTTGTTTTTTCTTTTTTTCTTTTTGAAATATGGAAGGGAGAAAGGTTAGATGGAGAAAGGAGGCTATGGATAGAGAAGCAAAAAGAGGATTATGAAGTATTTTTTAAATATACAGAACAGAAGGAATCACATCAGAACATCTATGAAAGTCACAAGTAAAATTTTTTATACTTAAAATGAAAATCAAGCTATATGTAACAGAAATGTGTAGTTGCATATACAATCTTCTTTTTGCTACTTTGTATATGGAAATTCTCATTTTATTTGATATTTGTTAAGTTCAGAGTCCATTTTCTTAAAGTCTTAAAAGACTACAGAGCTATGGGACAAGAATGTAAGCTTCTTGAAAATAAGTTTTTGTTGTTGTATCCCTAGCACTTAATATATTGTCTGGCACAGAGTAAGTGCTTAATAAATACTTGTTGGTTGGTTGGTTGGTTGGCCGGTTGGTTGATTGATTGATTTGAGCCAAGCAACAGTACAATCAGGCAGATTCAAAAACAATGAAAGGGCAGAGCCTGCCTTAGATAACTGTCCTTGGTCCTATGCTGTTGGACACATTGCACCAATGACTTGGATAAAGACACAGACAACAAACTCGTCAGATTTGCAAATGACACAAGACTGAGGGGAACCACTAATATTTTGTGTAAGAGGTCTTTTGATGAAGCTACTAGAGAGTGGATAAACACAGGGTCTGGAGTCAGGAAGACCTGAGTTTAAACTCAGGCTCAGAAACTATCTGTGATCCTGAGGTAATCATTTTAACTGTTTGCCTCAATTTCCTCATCTGTAAAATGGGGATAATAGCACCTCTCTCTCAGGGATGTTGTAAGGATCAGATAATCTCATGTTTGTAAAGTGCCTGGCATAGTGCCTGACACATAGAAAGCATCATACAAATCTTAGCTATCATTGTCATTGTTTTTTATTGTCTTAAGAAGGTAGAACATTGGACCAAATCTAAGATGAATTTTAATAGGAATAAATATAAAGCGCTATGGTCAGGATCAAAAAATCAGAGTCATAGATACAAAATCTGGGAAGCACATCTAGACAGCAGATTGCTAGAAAAAGATTTGGGGGGGAGAGGGGTTAGTAGAGAGCAGATTCAATAAGAATCAAGTGTGTAACATGGCAACCAAGGAGGCTAATTCGATCTTGAGTTACACTGAGAGGCACTGACTCTCAGAGTGGGGAGGTGATAGCCCTGCTCCATTCTAACTTAGGCAGACTATTTCTGATAAAAGCTGTTTAATTCCAGGAATCACATTTAAGAAAGAACAGCAATCAGTCAGACAGTGATCAGAAGATAGGTCATAGTTTTAGAGAAAGGACCTTACCAATCAGCTAATAAGTTCAAATCTGGCTCCAGCTATTTACTAGATGTGTGACTGAGTAAATCGATTAATCCCATTTTCCTCAGTTTCCTTAATTGTAAAATGAGCTGAAGAAGGAAATGGCGAACCACTCCAGTATCTGGAAGATAATCCCAAATGATGTCATGAAGAGTTGGAGATGATAGAAAAATGACTGAATGAAAGAGTAAACTGGGATCATAAAAGTAAAATGACTTGATCAAGAGCTAGTTAGTAGCAGAAGGAGGATTAGAACACAAATACTCTTGATTTCATCCCAGCCCCCCAGTAAGACTGGTTGATTACACTGAGAATATTTAGTGAAGAAAACAGCCTTACAATAACAAGATGTCCAATGATCAATTCTGATGGATGTGGCTCTCTTCAACAATGAAATGTTTCAAACCAGTTTCAATTGTTCAGTGAAGAAAGCCATATATACCCAGAGAGAGGGAGGTGAAATGTGGACCACAACATAACATTTTCATGCTCTCTATTGATGTTTGCTTGCATTGTGTTTCCTTTCTCTTTTTTCCCTGTAGATACGATTTTTCTTGCACAACAATAAGTGTGGAAATATGCATACATATATTCGATTTATCAAATATTTTAACATAATTAACATGTAGTGGATTTCCTGCCATGTAGGGGAGGGATGGGGACTAGGGGAGAAAATTTGTAACAGAAAGCTTTGTAAGGCTTAATGTTGAAGAATTACCCATACATATGTTTTACAAATAAAAAGTTTTAATAAATAAAAAAAGAAAAAGGAAAAAAAAAGAAAACAGCCTTAGTGGGGGATAAGCACGTGAAGGGGTTATCACATCAAACAAAGAAGGAGCTGGTTCTGCCTTTCCCCAAAGCCCAAAATTAGAAACAATGGGTAAAAGTGGTAAGAAGCAGAGTTAGGCTTAAGGCAAGGAAAAACTTCAGCATAATTAGAGCTATCAAAAAGGGGAACAGAGGCAGCTAGGTGACACAGTGGAGAGAGCACCAATCCAGCGGACCTGAGTTCAAATCCAGGCTCAGACACTTGATACTTATTAGCTATGTTTGCCTCATCAGAAAAAAACTACACCTTCCCACAGCTTCTGCCTCCACTTGGATGACTCGCAAATTTGTATCTTCAGCTCCAGAATATTCATCTTCAACTGCCTCCTATATTTTTTCTACTAATTAATTCCTCCCAATACCTGGTTCTCACAAGTCCCCTGCCTCTGTTAACACTATCTGGGACTGCTTTTTCTCCTTCACCCCCCATATCAGTCACTCACCAGATCATCCCTTTCCCTTCCTAATATCTCTTCAAGCCTCTTGCCTCCTTTCATTCCCAATCCTCCCTGGTCCAGCCCCCATCATTCTCACCTCCACTATTAGAAAAGCTTTCTAACTGGCCTCCCTGCCTCTAGTTTCTTTCTTTGACCTCTCCTATACACTTGCCCATCATCAATCAAAAAACCCATTTATTAAATGTCTCATATGTGCCAGATGCTAGAGATATAAATATAAAAATGAGAGGATCCTCACTTCAAGAAGAGGGATGCAAACCTGCATACTATTGATCCATAATCTCAAGATTCCCAATCCTAAAGTCATACCACAGCTAAGGTCATATATTCATATCTCCCTCCAAAACTCATCAGGACTTACAGAATTACAAACAAGCTCTTTAATTTGGCATTCAAGGCTCTCCATCCTCTGACCCCAGTCTATCAGGCTTGCCTTTTACTTTGCCCCTGCATACACTATAGTGCTCCATCCATCCTGGTCTTCGTGCCATGCTGGCACTGTCTGGCATTTGCATCTCAGCTCACATTCTCCCTTCCCCTGGAATACACTAAATAACCTTCCCTATACTACCACCACCATCATCCTCCCATCTCTATTTAGTGAAAGCCTACCCAGCCTTTAAGGTCCAGCTCAGTGCCACCTCTTCCATGAAGCCCTCCCAACCCCAACCCCTGCAAAGCTGGGACTAGCAAACCTTACTCTGAGTTCCTCCAGCATTTTGTCAGACCTTTCCTTCTTATAGTACTGATCACATACTGCCTTAGGATCAAAGGATTGTACATTTAGAGCTGAAAGAAACCTTAGAAACCATTGAGAGTAACTTACAAATGAGGAAATTGAGGTTGAATGAGATTAAGTGATTTGTATTATACTGTATTGTTCATGTGCTTGTCCCGTATCTCCCACTTATTAAAACCTTTTATATTCCAGGCACTGTGAAAGGCCCTTGGGGATAACAGGACCAAGAATGAAACTATTTCTATGCTCAAAGGGGAAGAAAAGTACATTTAAAATATATACAGCATAAATTAATAATGAATAAGTACAAATATATACAAAGGAGTTAGACACAAGGTAGTTGGGAGACAAGCTACTAGAAGTTGGGTGATCAGGGCAGCTTCCTAGCTTTGAAGTCAGGAGGACCTGAATTCAAATCTGATCTCAGACACTTAACATTTCCTAGCTGTGTGACCCTGAGCAAGTCACTTAACCCCAATTGCCTAAACAAAACAAAAAAAAAAGAAGTTGGGGGAATCAGGGAAATTTTCGTGAATGGGATAGATACTACAAGTTGGGGGATCAGGGAAAACTTCATGGATGGTACCTGAGCTGCATCTTAAAGAGACTGGGACACTGAGGCAGTTAACAATAATAGTTAACATTTATATAGCACTTACTAAGTGCCAGACACTTTATAATTATTATCGTCCCATTAAGTGCTATTATTGTTTCCATTTTACATATGAGGAAACCAAAGCATAATAATAAGTGATAATGGCTATTCTCACACAGTGTTATAATACAACTCAAGACTCACAAGCTAGTTCTGGAACTCCAAATCCAGGACAGAGAGTTTAAATAGAAGGAAAAGTCTAGGAGAGACAAGGAGAGAAAATCACTGGATCTGAAACAGAGAAACTGAGTTTGAATCCTAGCTCCAAGAGTCATCAGTGTGACAACCTGTGCCTCAGTTTCCCTACCTGTAAAATGAGAGGATTAGGTTAAAGTCCCTTCCAGTTTTATATGCTATGGCGCAATGAGCCTTAGTGAAACAAACCCCTTAGCCTTCAGCGACTAAGACTGGACTTTGGGCTACAGAGAAGAAAATGGAGTTTCCCCAGACACTGGTTGTCATTCTCTTGCCCTTGGTAAGAAAGACAAGATCTTGTCAGTCTGAAGGAAATCCTTATGTTTCCTTGGCCAACCTTGCCCCCTTGTGGTGAAAGGAAGAGTTGCAAGACAGTAAGCACAGTTGATCTGTTGAGTGCTTTGTAAAGGTCTATTGAAGAGCCCCATTAGTCAACAACATTGATTAGTCAACCCCCACTTAGAACAAACTGGGCATGTGAAGAGCAAAACTTGGGTAGAATAAAGAATCCTCCTCCCTAGAAGTTTTCAATTGGTAGGAAGGAAACAAGCATTCATTAAGCACCTACTGTATGCAAGTCGCCATGTTAAACACTACAAATATTATTTCTTTTGATCTTCACAACAATTCTGGAGAGCATATGCTATCATGCTACCCATTTTACAGCTGGGGAAACTAAGGCAGACAGCGATTAAGTCACATGGCCAATGACACAAAAATCATGTGTTTGAGGAATGATTTAAACCTTAAGTGTTCTGAGTGACTTCCAGCACTCCATCCCTAGGGTTACCTACATGAGAGAGATGATGCCAATATATGGAGTAGAAGAGAAAGTGAAAAATACTCAAAAAATAGAATTTTGAAGTGAAAAGGGATCCCTAAGGCCAAGTCCAGCATCCCACCCAGGATGACAACCTTCTCTACCACATCATAGACATTGCCATTTTTAAGTATTTCCAAGAAGAGAGAGCTCACTACTTGTCATGACAGTAAATATATTATTCACAGAATTTAGAGCTGGAAAGGACTTTATGGGCCATTTTAGTCATTATATACCTTTTGTAAAGCCTGGAAGGGACTTTGGAAGTCCACTAGCCCCGTCCCTTCACTATACTGATAAGGAAACTGAGAGCCAAACATGCCCACAGTCAGAGGGCTTGGATTGGGATGGCAGCCTCAGAGCTCTTCAAGGAGGGACAGGCTGCTTGATCTCCCTTTTCACTGCACTATTCTCGAGGCTCAGGAGTGGGAAGATCTTCCAGTTATTGAGCCAAAATCTCTGAATGTTTGGATAGGATTTTCATGTCTCCTCTGAATTTTCTCTTCTCCAGTAGAGAGGGAAGCCCAGGGCCCACCAGCCAGTCTTCCTCTGAAATGCTTTTAAGCTCCTCTCCTCTCTCAGGACGTCCGGCTGCTGTGGGCAGGCTCCAGAATGTAGTCTGAGCAGAGCAAGGACAATGGACCCCTGGCAGGCCTAGCTCCAGACACCAGGCTTCAGTGATAGATCTGGGAATCAGTGGAGCCCACAAATCTCTAGAGAAGACTCTAGCATGGGGTGGGAGGCTAAACTAGTTCACCTTGGAGATTCCTTTTAATTTCAAAAGTCTAATATTCTTGAATTGGCTCTACTCCCCAGTCAACCCCTATGACCTTGGATTGTCTCCAAGCCCAGCTTGGTACCAGCTGGTACCACAGGGTACAGAGAGATGGGACTGGAGTCAGGAAGAGCGGAGTTCAAATTCCACTTCCCATACTTACTGAGTGTATGACCCTTCAGCAATTCAGTCTCTGTCTCAGAAAAAAGGAAAAGAATCATTGTGTCACCTTGTTGGTCCTAATTGAGCTTGTAATCCCCCAAAAATTATTTTGTTCTATTTCCCCATCCAATACTGGAATGATCATTATCATCTTCAACATTTATATACTGATGTGTCAAGTTTTACAAAACACTTTATTTTAAGAATTCTCTCTTTAAATCCTTCATAACAACTCTGAGCCAAGATATACTTATATATGCATACATACATACACACATACCATATACACACATGCATGTGCATATATGTATTGTGCACGTATGTGTGTTGTGTCCTGGCTCAGACTGTATATGTATGCATGCATAATTGGGATGTATGTATGTATGGACACATGCACACATATATAGATATAAATAGATATCCTGGCTCAGAGTTGTGTATATATATATATATATATATATAATATTGTGTATATATGTATGTGTGTTTGTATACACATATATATATATATAATACATATCCTGGCTCAGAGTTTTATATGTATATATACATATTTGTATGTGTGTGTGTGTGTGTGTGTGTATATATCTCCTGGCTCAGAGTTGTATACATATAATAATATATAATAATGTGTGTATGTATGTGTGTTTGTATACCCACATATATATATATAACAAATATATATCCTGGTTCAGAGTTTTATATGTATATATACATATTTGTATGTGTGTCTATGTATGTATATATATACATATATATATATATATATATCCTGGCTCAGAATTTATATATGTATATGTATGTGTAGGTATGTATTCACACATACATATATATATGACCCAGAATTGTATATATGTATATATATATTATGTACATTTACACAAATATATAAGTATATGTTATCTCTATTTCACAGATGAGGTTCAGAGATATTGTTCCAGACTACACAACTAATAAGTGTCACAAGCTGGGTTGGAACTCAGGGTCTGCTAAATAGGACAAAAGTACAGAAATTAAGACTAGAGGGGCAAAGCAGCAAAAAAAAAAAAATTATTCCGGACACGTGAGGTGAATCTGTTTAGACTTGTTGAAGGACTTTGTTGTTTCTCCCTCATTCTCAGAGGGCCATGACTTCAGGGAAGGATGACAAGCAAGTGAATTGGATTTAAGGGGGGAAGGCTGGAAGGTCACCTGCCTCACTATCCCCTCCAGAGCCATATGAGTCCAGTGACCAGAGAGAGAGAGCAGGAGGACTGGAGCTGGCCCTGGATACAATGGGAGATTTGGGCCAAGCTAAGGTCTTTAACAAGATCTCAGTTTGACTGAGGCAACATCCATTCAATGATTAAAGCTGAGTAAGAAAAGAAGCTGAGAACGGCCCCGGTAAATCAGGTCAAAAAAACCCAACCACCCTGCAAGTTTGGGGCCAAAACAGCAACAATTACTATTCACATTCACTCTGAGCCCATGAGGCCCAAAGAGTGGCCAAAGGGGGCTTGGCCTGGGACCTCCCCTTGGCCAATCTGTGAGAGTCAGAGTGATGTGGGTTTAAGGCAAGTTGAAGAAGTTTTGAAGGCATCCAGAATGATCCCAGGACAAGTTTTAACAAGGGAAAAGGCCAAATGGAAAAGTCAAAAGCCTTGGGAAGTGAGTTAGATTCTATTAGGGCTTGGGGAGGGGGTGGCTCGTTTCATTGAATAATGGAGACTGGATTAACAAATGACAAGTGATGGACTCAAAAAGTGCATGGTGGGATACACCTCAGGTGTAAAGTCGGAGGGTCTGGGGCTGAATCCCAGTTCTGTTCATTACTGAGTGTGTGACCCTACACAAGGCATTTCACTTCTCTGAGCCTCAGTTTACTCATCTGTAAGAAGACGGGGATTGCACTAGTTCACCTATAAGGCCCCCTTCCATTCTAAAACTTTGAGAACACATTACATTGATGACAATATCACGCCATCATATTGCAAGTTCGGGACTAGCAGAGCTCAGTCCTATGGATTCCCACCCAAAAAGTCAGGACAAGAGACATCACCCCCATCACCATCAGCTCAAAAAAAGTTTGAAAAACAGTATTATTGGCCCCAATAGGTTTTAAAGCTTCTCCGGAACATGTCAGCAATATCTCATCAATAAGGACTCAAGGAGTGAGTAGAGGGCAGGATACTCCGGGAAACAAAATGTATAGTTTTTCTAAAGTTACATGAGAATAGGTTCTTTGCTGCCTTCTTTCCCAACCTCACCAGAATACTATACCCTGGACAGTTGTGTCCCTTGCCTACCCTTGCTCCCAGCTCCTGGCTCCAGGAAACTCTCAGGCTCTCTGGAGTGTCCTAGAAGCTGCCAATGAGTCTTCCTCAATCCTACACGATGTCAGGCAAAGGTAGAAGGCCAATTCTTAGAGCTCAGGCTCCGAGGCACACGGGAAGTGAAGAAGGATAATCCTGGCACTTTGCCACAGGGGATAGAATGCTGGACCTAGGGGCAGAAAACCCGAGGTCAGATCTCATCTCATTTACTTACCAGCTGTGTGCGACCCTGGGCAAGCCATTAGCTCAACTCTACCTGGGGATAATACTACCCCTGCCTCCCAGGGTAGTGGTGAGAGTCAAATAAGGTTTTGTAAAGCACTTTGAATACTGAGGTGCCATAGAAATGCCAGTTATGATCGTGACTCATCACCGTAAGGAGAAAGGTGATCCTCACTGAAGAAGATGGGGCTCTTTCTTCTGGAAGGAATTGGAGAGAAGGGGGATGTGATAGAGTTAAAGTGTTTGCAGGGCAGGGGAAGAGGGGTCTTGGGTCCCCAGGGCAACCCCAGGAGGAACAGGCTGGGGAAAGAAGCCAATTAAAGTCTGACCAGGAAAGGGAGAGCTGTCCATGGTGGATGTCTCCCTGAGGGAGCAGATGCTCCATCTCTTGAAGGTTTTCCACTGGGGGCTAAGGGACCGCCTGTTGGGCATGGTACAATAGGGCTTCCTTTTGGGGGTCTCTGGGAACCATCGGGGCTCCCAGGTTCTGTGGTCCAGGGTTCCAGTCTCCATTCAGTTGGGCCTGGGGAGTGAGATAACACACTCCCAACAGGCTTCGCTCCAGCCATGGCTCAATGGAGGAGAAATTCCAAAGAGCTGCTATTCGCCAAGCGAGTCACAGCTGACAGAAGCCCAGCACCCTAGCTCGTTAATCCTCACAATCCCACAAGGAAATGGAAGCGATGCTCATGTCTCACGCGGCTTGGGCCCTGTGCTCACCACATCCCCCGAGGAAGAGGACGGAGGAGGATCAGATAGAGAATAACTGGAGCTCACAGGGTAAGTGACTGTTCCAGCCTCACACCGGGATGACAAAGCCAGGGAGAAGGGCCGTGTCCCTCACGGGGGGGGGGGGGGGGGGCCTGCTTTTTAAGTGGCAAGGAAGCGGCCTAGTTTGCCTATGGCTTGGGACAAGCTTCCAGGAAAAGGGACAATCTGAGGCCCTCCTGGCTCTGAGATTCACTCTCTCTGGGAAGGAGTGGGGTTGTAAAGGCGGGCTGTGGCTCTGCTAGGAGAGAGCCCTCCTCCGTTAATCATTAACCCTGGAGAGAGCAGCTGGCCTGCTCTGCCTTCCACTCCTGGCTCCCTTTTTCCTCCCCTAGACTTAGAGAGAGAAGAAGCTTAGAGCAGGAAAGGGGGGCTGAGGGGAGGTCGGAGAGATCATTGTCCGGGGTTGCGGGACACTTTTCCATGGAAAGCAGTTTAAAGCTGGAATCCCTGATGAGCCTCGCCAGCCGGGTCCCTCTCCCCACCCCCAGGGTCCCTCCTCCCCCTCCCCCTCCCCCTCCCTGGGAGCCGGCCCCGGCTGGCTAGGACAGGAGAGGAGCCCGACAGCGGTTGGCAGGGGGTGGATTTAAGCCCTTTGCCACGCCCTCTCCTAGCCCGGGAGCTGTGCTCTCAAGCTGGTGGAGACTCCCTCCCTCGCTGCCTCCTCTCTCTGCTCTAGTCCTCGGGGGATTCTCTCCTGCACCCGCTGCTGACATGGTAAGGGTCCCACGCCGGCGAGGGGCGGGGGCTTTGGGGAAGGGGCTGCCCGAACCCCAGGACTGACCGCGGCACGGGACTCGTGCTCCCACTGAGGGCTGGGAGAGGAGGCAAAACGGCCCAGTCCTTCGGTTAATCAACAGCTTGCTTCCGGCAGGCAGCAGCTCCCGGGAAGGGGAGGAGGGGGGAAGAAGCTGGACAAACGGGCTCCCGAAAGAAATGTCTCTGCTGAGGGGCCGGAGACCCCCAGCAAGGGACAGAGAAAGCCCTGGGGCCACAGCCTCCCTCATGGGGCTGTCCAAGGGAAACGACCTCCAAGACCCTTCCCTGATCTGCAGCCATGTCCCTGTGACCTGGATGTGAGGGGCAGAATGGGCCGAAAGAAGAAGAAAAAAGAGGGAGGGCCAGCGTTCAGACCCCTTCTTCCACCTTAACTTCTCTCTGGGCCTCAGTTTCCTCATCTGTAAAATGGGTTAAGATGAGTCCCTTCCACTTCTGAATCTGCGATCCCAAAGGACATATTTGGGGAAGCGGAGCAAAGGCTGTAGTTCAGTATCTTTAGAAACCCGGCCCAAGCGGACAGCCGCGGCTGCAGGAAGAGGCGGCCGGGAGAGGTTTGCCTGGGTGGGTTTCACGGGTGGGGAATGGCGTCCCCCCGCTGGGATCAGTCTTTCCCTCCTCCGTGCCATGTTCTGGCTCAGAGACAGAGGAAGTGATATGGGCAGGGGAGGGGGAGACAGGGATGGACGCCTGCAGAAGGGGCCGGCCTTGCAAACAGACTTGCTCAGTTGGAGCCAAAGGATTTAGTCGGAACTTCCCTCTAAGGTTCTTTTCAACTCTAAAGCTTTAAAATGGAAGAGGAGAAGGGACGGGGGTAGAAAGGAGAGGGAGGGTCGGTCTGGGTAGCCAATTGGGGAAGGGTCATTTTTCCTCCAGCCTCTCACAGCCCAGAATGCTGGACAAGGTGAATCTCCCCATGATTCTCTGCAAACGTCCTCATTTCTCAATCCTTTGACCCGGAGGTCAGAAAGGTGTTTGTGCTGGGAGGAGACTGGATCTGGGCATCTGGTGGGGGTGAGACAGGAGGTGGAGAGCCCCCCCCCCCAGCCATCCCTGAGCCCTGCCTCCCCCTCCCCCCTCCAACCCTCCCCCTCCAGCTGCCAAAGGACCAGACAGCAGATATTAAGCCTCGGCCTGATGTCTCGTTGCCAAGATACTTGTACGGAGCTTATCAGCAGCCTGAAAGGCCAGGGGTGATGGTTTCCAGAGCCGTGTTTACTCTGAATCTTTCCTCCCACCGTGGTGTTCCACTATCTCAGCAGCTGTCCAATAGGGAAAGGAGGAGGAGAGGGGAAAGCAGGATAATTCAATTCAGCCAACATTTACTGATCACCAGCAAGGCACTGTGGGGGACGCAGACTGGCGGGGCTCACGCCCTGTTGTGGTCGAGATGAAATGATTTCTCAGTCCTATTCAAACCCTCCAAGGTCATCCCAAGCCCCGGCTTCCTTGGTCCCTCCAGCCGCCACTGGTCCTCCTCTTCCTGAGGGTCCCCCAGGGTTGTACCACCCAAGGTGGAATTTTAACTCAAATCCTCCTGATCTCTGGCCTGGGTCCCTTAATCTCCACGAGCCTCGGTTCCATCTCTAAAATGGAGAGTATGTGAGGAAGAGGCGGAACTGGATGGTCTCTGAGGTCTAAAGCGAAGATGGAGACCCATCGGTGGGAAGGGGGTGTGATCTCCCTTGATGGGGACCCATTTCATCTTCCTCCCCATTACAGATGGGGAAACTGAGGAACAGAGAAACCAAATGGCAAGATGGTGCCCTTTTTTCCCCTCAGGCTGGAAAAGTACATAGACTGAGCGCTGAGGAGAGAGAGCAGCTGCTGCCCAACCTGCAGGCCGTGGGCTGGAACGAGCTGGAGGGACGAGATGCCATCTTCAAGCAGTTCCATTTCAAGGATTTCAACCGGGTAGGGCTCCAGGGGCCTGGCCAGAGAGAGCGTTCTGGGGTGATTCATTTTGAGGAGTCTTTATCCAGAAGCTAAGGATCCCCCCAGTCCTCGCCTGGGAGCCCTTCTGGGGAGCCCTTTGCTCATCCACTTGGAGGAGGAAGGTCCCCCCCACATAAAGCTGATAAGAAAAAACAGGCTTGAGTGCCTTGCCCCTACAGTGACTCAAAGGAGACTGGGTCATCCAGCATCTAATAAGAAAGGTTGCTAACATTGAGAGAGCCCTTTGAGGTGTGCAAAACCCTTAGTTGATCCTCATGATAGGTAGATTCTATTATTATTCCTATTTATCAGATTAGAAAACTGAGGCAGTTTGAGACAAAGGGTTTAATCAGAACTTCAGAATTGAAAGGAGCCTTACAAGTAATTTAGCAAAGCCTTAAAATGAAAGGGGAGAAGGGATGGGAGTAGAGGGGGAGAGTGGGTAGATCTGTGTAGCTAACTGGGAGAACTGGGGAAGGGGGAAGAAAGATCTAACAGGTATGGGGGAAACTGAGGCAGGCAGAGGTTGTGACTCACCCAGAGTCACCTAGCTCATAAATGTCTGAGGCTGGTTCCAATTCACCTTCCTGATTCTAACCACCTAGTTTCTGGTCACAGAGGGATGGTCTAGGCTACTCATCCCTTTATCCCAGATTTCCACATTTTGACCACAGTTGATGAGGTTTCCTCTTCAGTAGACAGGAAGAAAGCTAAGAGTTTTAGAGCCAAAGACTCCTTAGAGCTGGGTTACCCAAACCATCTCCCTGCCTCTGAGGAGGTAACCTTACCTGCCCAGCTATCCCCATTGCCATGGCCATAAGGCTAGCTTGTTCCTCCCTCCCCTAGGCCTTTGGGTTCATGACAAGAGTTGCGCTGCAGGCAGAAAAACTGGACCACCACCCTGAATGGTTCAACGTGTACAACAAGGTGAGCCGTGGTAGGGTCTCCCCCACCAGACCCCAAAGCCTGGATGGCCTTCCTGGCTCTTAGAGCCTTCCTTGACCGCCTCCCATGGCTCTCCCCTCTCCACAAGCTACTTCACTCAAAATTTGGTATCACTGCTTTTATATCGCTTCCTGTACTTTTCTTCCTAACTAGAGTGAACTCTGTGAAAGAAGAGCTGTCTTTTAAAAACTGATTTTGGATAGCTCAGTGCTGGGCACATAGTAGGTGCTCAAGATTTTAAATCTGGACCTGATTTCATGGGGCATATAGGATACTCCAGGTGTGAAAATGCCTTTCACTAAAACAAATCAGCAACTTATCTGCCTGTTTATCATCCCAGAGCTGCCCAAGGGCCTAGAGAGGTGGCTGACTGGCCTATAAATCAGTCACACAGTCTTGTACTTCCAATATCCAGCACTGTACCTGGCACATAGTAGGTCCTCAAGATTTTTTTTTTAATCTGGGCCTGATTTCCTGAGGCATAGAGGATATTTCAGGTGTGAAAATACCTTCCACAATACAGATCAGCACCTTATCTGCCCATTTATCATCTCAAAGCTGCCCAGGGGCATAGAGAGGTAGCTGACTGGCCTATAAATCAGCCACACTGTATGTATTATTTTTGTGCTTCCAGCATCCAGCCCAGTACCTGGCACATAGTAGGTGCTTAATGCTTTTTGACTCAAACTCAGGCCTTGACTCCAAAGCTAGCATCCCAGGTTGTACTGACTGGGTGACAAACAAAATAAGACCACCTTAGTGAGTAAGCCGTAGAAACAGAATTCAGCCCAATTGCAGGAAGCTTTGACAGAGTACATACAATGCAGAGATCATCAGTTCTGATCTCCTTTTTCTCCTCCACCCCCTCAACTTCTCCAATATATTTGCATCCACTCCTTGTTTAGATATTATTTTCCTGTAGACAAATGGCAGCCATGTTGGGGAAAGGTATGGATGGATCTCTGTCCAGCACCTGCCTGCGGGGTAGCACAGAGTGACCGACACTTAAGGAGCCTTTGCTGCTGCTGTTAAAACCATAGTGTCCATTTAAAATCAGAGGAAAGAACAAAAGATCAGTTGATTTTTTTTAAATCAAGGTGACTGAAGCAAACCAGTCCAAAAGGAGCAGGTATTCTTGAGTCCCAGGGGCCAGCGGGTGGGCTACCACCTTGTATAATGAGATTAGCTGAAGCCCAAGGATTACTGCATGTGGACAGGTAGGACCTGCAGGGACTCCGACTTAAAACCAGTCTTCAGCCTCTGGTTTTGTTTTTCAGGTCCACATCACCCTGAGTACCCACGAGTGTGCCGGCCTGTCTGAAAGGGACATTAACCTGGCCAGTTTCATCGAACAGGTGGCTGTGTCTCTGGCCTAACGCGTCTCCTCCCTGTCCCTTCCACTTGCTGCTCTGGGGAGATAGGGGTTTGGGGGAGGGAGGGATGACACAGGATGGATCAGACTCGGTGGTTGTAGGAGGGTAGGTGGGAGATGGACACAGGGAGGGGCAGTATGTGGGCCATGAAACGTTCCCCTGTTCTCAGCACTAGACCCTGTCATTTTTGCCCACTCCCTGGCCTCCTGTGGGCCGTGTGCAGAAATTGTGCCAAATTTCTGGCATCTAGAGAGTTGGCTTGAGAGACAGCCAAGATTTTTCCCTTCTCATCTCCTGGGAGTCCAACAGGGAAGCGATGATTTCTTCCTGCTGGTCTGTTTAACATTTCACCATAAACTACTGAGATATAACTAGGAGTCCTCCAACAGTGTCCCATCCAAAACCTGGAGTGAGAAACCTTACATTGTAATGAACAAATGTGGCCTTGTCCTTCAAATAAAGCTACCTGTAAATATACCTGCCACTTGTTTTTCTGGAGGTAGAGTCAGTGCTTGGTGTAATATAACCTCCCTGAAGAGCCTCTTCCAGGACGAGGATTCCACATTCAGTCCATCTTCTCATCAGCAGAAGTAGAAACAGTGAGCTATGGAAACCATCAGTCTGAGGCAGGGCCTTGAGACCTCCCTCTCTCAGGACCAACTGCTCCAGGTGCTATTCCTCCCAAGCAATCCTGGCACCTTTGGCTCTGTGACAGGTCTTACTCAGACTTCTCCCCCAGGCGTGATGGCTCCCTATGTGCTCAGCCACCCTAACTTGCCCTCTGCCAGGCTGACAGGGAGAGGGGGTTCTCAGAGTCCTGAGTTAGAACCCCTCCTCTCCACTGCCTCAGGGATCCGAGAGCTCACTTCCCATGGCCGAGCTTCAGAGTGCTCCTCTGTAAAATGGCTGCGTGAGCCGAGGATTAGGGAACCCATAAACTTCTGTGGCCCCGTACACGGCTCCTCTAAACAAAGCTTCTTAAACTGTGGGTCATGATTCCATGTGGGGTCCCACAACAAGTTATGATTTTGATTTGTATACCTATTTTATGTAATTATAAACCCAAGATTGCATAAAAATTTTCCAGGCAAGAAGGGGTTGCAAGTGGAAAAAGTTTAAGAAGCTCTGGTCTAAAGGACGGGCTCTCAGGTGGCCCAGTTTACCTAGAGATGATGTAGTGGGGAAGTGGAGCGGGGCCAGGGAGAAAAGAGCAATTAAGAGAGGCAGGGTGGGGTCGTTTTTTCCGCCTGAGCAGCCAGTTATGCCCACGACCAGTGCCAGTGCCCTTTCTCTGGAGAACACTTACCATGCTCCACTCCCCGAACACTCACTAGCCTTTTCCAAAGTCTGGCTGGACTCACAAATCCACACACCTTGAAGGGTTTCCCCCTCCAGAGCCGAAGGAGAGAAGGCACAAGAGCTGCCAGGCTCTGCCCCCGGGCAGCCAGCTTTCTGGCCCTGACCAGCTGTGTGACTCTGGGCATGTCACTTACCCCTGTAAAATGAGGACACGGCCTCCCGCTCTAGTCTCTGTGCCAAGAAAACTCCAAACGGGGTCACAGAGCTGGACGGGGCTGAAATAACCCAACAACAGCCCAATCCCCTGGTCAGTGAGCAAGGAAAACAAGAACTTTAGAAGTCACGCTGTGTTCCCTGACATCTCTTCAGATAGGCCCGCCTTCCCAGGGCTGAGGGCCATTTCCTGACATCTCACCACAGTCCCCCCGAAAACCTTCCTGGGAAGTCCCGGCTTAGGGATGAGGGCAGTGGGAATGCCCAGTGAGCAGGTCCCTGGACAGCTGTGACATTAAAAGTCTGTTCTAGAAAGGTAACTGCTGACAGACAATAGGACTTAGAAACAAAGAGGTTTATTCTATAATTAATCCAAACAATAGGAGTGACAAGAGGAGTGACTCTCCCCCTGGAGAGGAGACTTGATGGGGGACAGGATGGAGGAAGTGTTTAATCACGTTGAGTTTCGAGATAAGGTGGCAACGAAGGAGGAGAGGGCATGGAAACCTGTTGCTTAGAGGGGTTAGGGCTGGTTAAGAAGGCCAAAAGGCGACTGCTAAGGCTCCGTTCTCCCTCTATCCTACTCCCCTAGGTGATCTCATCAGCTCCTGTGGGTCCAAAGACCATCTCTATGCTGGGGATTCTCAGATTTTATTTATCCAGCCCAAAATCTCCAGTTGTCTTTGTTATTTCAAACTGGACATGCAGCAGACCTCAAACTCAACATGGCCCAATGGAGCTTATTCTCTCCCCCCCCATCCCTAACCCCCCTCCAAATTTCTAAATCCCCTTTTATTGAGGTCTCCCCAGCCCCCACAGCCAGTCTTGTGGATTTTCCCTTTACAACATCTCCCACATCTGCTTCTTCCCTCCTGACTGTCCCCTCTCTAGTACAAGCCCTCATCACCTCGTACCTGGGCCTGCTGGGGACTCTAGCTGCCACAGGGAGTGGGTAATATGGGGAGTTGGGGCTGTCTACCCCAGCATGCGAAGAACCCCCAGCAGAATGGGAGGGAGAACAATCTGTCCCAGTGGGCAGGAAGAACAGCCATTTACCTGGAAGAGAGAGGCTGACCACTGCAAAATTTGCCCCAGATCTAACCAACGAATCCGGGAGGCCCCTGGTGCACAAGTCTCTCTCTCACACACACACACTCCAGTCTCCCCCTCCCCACCTCCAGGATCAAATATAAAGCACGGGCTCCCAGAGCCTTCCCCCCATCATCCCCTCTCCCATCCTCTTACACCCCAGAGCACAAGGACCTCCTGGCTGTTCCTCCTCCCGACTGCAGACACTTTCCATGGTGGTCTCCCAGGCCTGGAGTTCTTGCCCCCTTTCTCTCTGCTTCCTGACTTCCATCAAGCCCCCTTCTCCAAGGAACCTTCTTGATGCCTCCCTTTCCCACGTGTTCTGAGACAAGCCCACCTGTAGGTCCCTTCTCCTAACCTGGAATCTCCTGATCCCTGTGTTGAGGGCATAAATGACTCCAATATTCCACAGAGATGAAGGTTTTAGGAGTTTAATTGTTTCTACAGGTTACTACTGCAGCTTGGCAGAAAGGTCAGAGGGCAGGTGGGAGGGAACAGGGGACAGTACCATCAATTTTCCAATTATTGAGGCTGAAAACAGTATTAAGAGTGAGTTGAAAGTACATGTCTCACACGGCTACTTCTCTACCAGCAAGAGAAAGAAGAAATAAGTCACAGACAGAGCCACTGGCCTGTTCCTGGGCCACTGACTGGCTCACACACACCAGCACAATATAATTACACCTAAGTAGGAAGAGAGAAGGAAGGAGACCTGGAATTAAGACTGGGTCAGGACCGACAATCTTGTGGCCCTCAGTCTCTTGGAGAAGAGTTGTAAGGGAAGAAGAGCCTGGGGGCTTGGTCTGCAGAGACCCCCCCCAAAGCTCCGCATCTCCCTCCTTGCAGCCCCTGGTAGGGTAGGGATGCCTGCTGCCCAGTTCCAGGGCATCGCAGCCCCTGCAGCACTTGAGACCCAAGTACAGTGCCTGTCATTTCCAGACAACTGACACCACCATAAAGCGGTGCCATGCATCAAGTAATTAAATGAGTTAGAGAAATGGTTGATAAAAAAAATGAAGGTTGAGATTCTCAGCTCCAAGGGACTTCTTCCCCTTCCCAAATCCCTTGGGGCAAAACGTATATTAAACAGGGCAAAAACGATCACAAGAGCCAGATGTGCCATCCTACCACATAATTAAGGGCACCTGGCAATCCTGCCACTCTGGTGCCTTAAATAAGCAAGACAAAATATGACTCTGCTTCCTCACAGGCAGCGTGGAACTACAAATTCACAGCATTGCAAGATCACAGAATCCACCATGTCTGTGCCAGTGGACAAGTTGGACGTTCCAGGACCCCAAAGTAGGGGACGGCCCACAGGAAAATGTCACAACAATTCCCATGCCCGGCTGTGGTGCTAACAGGAGTCAGCAGATGCATTTCCCCAAGGGCCTGCTTGCTTATGGCAGAGAAAGGCACACTACTAAGAAATCAGGAAATGGGATGGCTCAAGCAGAGCAGGGCACTAAATAGAGAGCGGGGGTGGGCACAGCAACTGCACGGGCACCCCACGCCACCTGAGATACTGATCTTCCAAAGAACTGCAGGGACCAGGTTGCCGCCCTGAGCCACCTTAAGTACCATGGGGAATTGAGCAAGATTTGGGGCATTAACTAGGCCATGGGGATCCCACCTCCTCCTCAAAAACAGCCAGAATAAGTCAAGGCAAATTGGTGAATGCCCTTTAAAATGTGCCTTCAAGTAGCCAGGATTACAACTCATTTACCAGTTTTATGCTACAGAATGGCTTGAAGAAAAAAAAAGACAAAAGTAGGAATAGAGAACACATTTCAGTGCTTTTTTTAACTCCCAAATTGGATCCCTCATCCCACTCCAATACGTTAGAGTCTAGCTTTAGATTGCAGCAAGGTCTCAGGACCCTCTCCAGTTCAGGGAAGAAACTCCATAGTACCTGGGGGTAAGCCTTTTCTTTATCCAAGGACCCCAAACCCATCAGAGGAAATGAGTAGCAGTCCCAGCAATGGAGCAAAAATCAGACTCAAAGTGGGATTTCTGATGCAAAAGCGGTTAAGTCCAGTTCAATCTTCCTTTTGGTGGGAGAGCAGGACTGAACCAAGCCACTCTCTACGGGAAGAAATGGACTGATCCAACCTGATCACACTAGAACAATGAATGGCTCGGCCCGCTGGCCTTCTAGGAAATAAAAAGCAATCAGTCATGATCATCACAAGAGGGTCCAGTCGCCTGCTCCTGGGGCTTACTGGAAATAGAAGTCCAAATCAGTTCAGAGGAAGGAGGGTGAAGGTTCCTACTTAAGACAAAGAGACAAGTGGCAGCTGCTGGGAGGGAAGGCAGAGAAGCTGGCCTCCCACTCCACAGCCACCCTCGCTTCCCAAAGGAACTAGGAGGTCGGGATAGCCATACAATGATTAGGGGAGGGGGAAAGAGCTAATAAAATGCTAGGTGGGGTGAAAACAGGGACAAGATCATTACAGGAGGAAATCCTTCAGTTATCTTCAAATTAAAAGCAACCCTGGGTCTTCAAGAGAAGCAAAGGAACGTGAATCCCTCAAACTCAGACGTCTTGACGTTGCTCTTGAAGTGGAATGTGAACATCCACCACATCTCAGAGCAGCTGGCTTCCTCTGAAGATCAGTCCAGGACCATGGCTGGAAGGTGTCCCCGGACACAGGCTCAGTGGGGCTTGGGGGAACCATTCTTTTGACTGCCCTGATGTGTGTCTGTGGTGTAAAGACTGTCCAAGAAGGCCTCTGTCAATTCTGCTACCATCTTCCTGTCAGGGACAGTCTGGGACATCCCGTAAATGGCACCCTGGAAATACAAACAAGAATGGACATTACTGTTGCTGAAAAGAAAAGGAAAAAGCTGAATATTATCATTCTCTGGGAAAAGATGAACAGGATGCTCTAAAGAAGAAAAAAAAAACCTGGAAAGTCCTCCATGAACATGAAATGTACTGCAGTAAAAGCAATGTT